>JAKUBJ010000075.1:0-52690 GCA_030566855.1 Tortispora sangerardonensis | reverse complement strand
AAAGCTTTACCATAAACCTTATTCATGGTAAAAAAAAACTTTATTCTACAATTACCCTGTGTTTTGGCTCTGTTACATGGCTTTTTGTAAAAAGGCCACTTGCACTAATCTGCGATAGTTAACTGTCAAACCCCCACATTCGAACCAGTTCTATCAAAATGAATAGTATCGTATGGCCTTTTCGGAAACGTGAATTGAGTGGGATGATGTTAAGATTTACGGGACATTCAGATAGAAAGTAAAGAAGAAATAAGACCAAATAATAGAGCAGGGTGTACTTTTGTCTAACCTAAAAAGTGTACCTGTGTGTGCGCGTGTGTGGGAGTGCAGATTTTCTCCACATTTCAAAGCCTACATATTCTATAGATTTTATGGATCCAAGGGTAATCCCACCCCACCATAATGTGGCAATTGTGAGAATTGGTTAATTACGGAAGAAGCATCGGAATCTAATTGTTATGCAGGGCTCTTTCCTAGCTGATTGCCATTGGTATTGAGTAAACATGGATTAAGATAATCAACTGGCAAGTGATCTGAAAGAATGGTTTGTATACTGGTCAAGTAAATACGGACTACGAAAACACAAAAGCATTGTATGGGTATTTTGTACGATTTTTGGGAAGAGGCCCGGGATCGATCGGGCTGTAGGTATTACAACACCACTTTGAACCCTTTGCTTCGGAAGAAAAGTCGGAGATGGTAATGACTCGGAAACACGGAACCAAATTAGATTTCTTGAATGAATGTGTACCTGTATAAGCCACACACTTTAGTGTGGAAGAAATATGATAGAATATAATGGTTCCGAATTTGTCCGCTTAGTAAATTGAATTATTTTATTAGGGGAATACGGAGAAACTGAAACGCTAATTGCCACTCGGTTAATAATATTTTCTAAACTATACAGGAGGTATTATACTTTAGCCCATGCTGCACATTCTGACATAAGTTACTTTCTGTTAATATCCCATAGTTATATATATGTCATATAGAGTTTCTTATTCTTATTAAAACAAATATCTTAATTCTTAAAATGGTCGCATGATCTCGTTGATAAAACATAAAATTTGCTCTGCTCTACCCTTAAATACACAACTCATTACCCATTTTTACCTATTTCTGACATACCTGCTAATCATGATGATCACCCCCACATTTTGCTTTTGTAGAAGGTTCATGTGAATAATAATTTTAAGGTAGGGTAATATAAGAAAAGCAAAAATATTTTAATAACCTTACGCAAGGAATTAAAAAAATCCTATAAAAGAATTAAAGTTTTAACCTATAAGTTTATATCTAATATATCCCGTTTAAGGTTGGTCTTAACTCCCAACCCCACGTTGTTTCCGAGACATTGTGTCCCCCCGCTCTTAGCTAACTAGTAATATATCCTATATACCGCAAGTAGTAGAAATAAACTTTTTTTTCTTCTCTTCTGCCGAGTTAAATAGATCCGTCACCGTTCGACCATTCAATCATCTTTTTTGTAAATATTTCATATTATATATAATAAGACGAAATTTTGCACGTTACTCCACCCTTTTATATCTTCCTTTCCTTTTACTGGTTTTTGTGCTTGATTTTATAACAGAAAATTTCTGCATTCTTTTTATTGTTTTTATATTCTCTTTTATAAGGAAGTCTTATTTATTTATTCCCACGAATGTCTTTATATCTTGATTTTGCAACTGATTCGGCTGTAAGCTCTTTAACATCATCAACAAATTCAAGTTCTACTTCTATGGTGGCTGCTTTTGAACCAGAGCTTCAAATAAGAGGTAGAAATCAAATAAGGCATGCTACAACAACTCCTATTAGAACATTATCACCTGCATCTTCAAATCAGGTACAACCAACTTTTGATTTTGGTATACTAGCTGAAGCTGCAAGAAGAGCACAAGTTGATAGATTAGCTGACGAATTATCTGACATAATGATGGTTCGATAATTTTGCATACTTTATGTCTCCTATTTTTTTAAGCATTAATAAATTGACATGTTTGTATGATTCTCATACAATACACTTCATTTGTATACGGTCAGGCTCGGTTTTATTTTCTCTCTTTTTCGTCACTTTATTTGTAATTTTATGAAATATTTAGTTGCATTTTTATTAACTCACGATCTATTATTGCCCCCTTCCCATCCTTTTTGTAACACTTCACAAAACCTTTTCAAAAACTTCTCATCGATATCATCAAATCCATCAATTGATTCGCAGTCAATATCAAGCACTCCAACAAGATTCTTATTAACAGTTAAGGGTATAACAATCTCTGATTTAGATGCACTATCACATGCAATATGATCAGGAAATAAGTCAACATTATCAACTCTTATAGTTATTTTATCTTCGGCAGCTTTACCACATACTCCCTTACCTAATCTGATCTCTTGACACGCGACTTTACCTTGGAATGGTCCTAAAAGAAGTATATCTAATTCTTTCTCATAATAGTAAAATCCTGACCAATTTACTAATGAAAGCTTAGAGTCTTTTTGACTATGAAACCCATACCAAAGTAAAGAACATGCATTCGAAAGGTTACTGATCCAGCTTTTCGTAATTAATGATTCCATGGATTCAATAACTCTTTCATACATCTCTTCGCGTGATACATTCGTATCGAATTCACTATTATCTGCGTGATGCATTTTTCAGGTATCAATATTACTCCACCTCGCTCTCTACTTGTATATTTAATTTAATGGCTTACTCCACTTGATCTCTTGATTGTGCTCCACTTCAATTATCTGTTTCTTTCACTCTCGTAATCAAATTCTATTATATAACAAGGATACTATAATCCAGATCTTTTTTCAATGATCTTGTACTCCACTTTCAAAGCCTGTACATCTTTCTTTCGTCTTTCTAGAACTCCACACTCTAGTACCGTCTATTGAATCCAGATCTTTCTTTTGTTCTGTTCTACTCCACTATATATGCCTTATTTCTCTTGTCATAAACTTCAATCTCCACACTTTTCGCCACTTTCTATTACTTTCCCGTAAGATTAATCTTTATGATGATATAATCTTTCAACTAATTAACTTACTTTAATATTCTCTTATAGTACACGTTTACACCTGATTTGCGGGTGGTTATAGTAGAACTTGTTTAAACCCCTCTAGCTGCCCTTGAATTGGCGGCAAACTTCAATTTCTTTCTCTTTCTATCCACCTCTTATTTACTCCTCAATACCGGCTTTTGAGTTTGTAAACAGGAAATCTATGTCGCAATTATTTGAATCCTCCCCGCTCACGCTACCTTATCTTACTTTTATTTAATGGTTTTTAAGCTTTCAACCAAGTTACCCGGTATACGCATTTTTCTATGATTTTACGATTTTATGATGGGTGACTTTTTCTCTCGTCTACCCCTCACACTTGATACCACTTTTTTACTCCACTTAATTGCTATATTTGCATACTTTATTTTTTCATAGACGATCAATGCGTATTTTTTTATCCTATAAATCATTTAACTCCAAAAATTATCCTTAAAATGTAAAAAGACCTCTTCTCTTTCGGCCAAACGGGTACACTACTATTGATGCTAGAAACAACCCTACAGTAATGCCAATAGCTATTTGAACCATCCCCACTGCTGCTGCTCCACTGCTAAGACTTGATGATGACGTACTGCTAGCTGTTGCCTCCTCAGTACTCGTGGGAAGTACTGAAACAAGTGTACGTGTAGTTGTACTAGCAATATTAGTCACCGTAGATCTAACAACTGTACTACTTGAAACAATAGTTCTCATACTCCCTCCACTTTCTGTAACTGTTTCCCCAATAACATTAGTAACTGGCACTGTAGCATGTACATCTGTAACTACTGTAGATATTAGTGTAGTGAGCGTAGCACCTGCCGCATTCTTAGTAGTCGTGGCCTGCTTATTTTGACCAAGTCTATCTGCGAATAAAACTCCTTCAATCAAAGATCCCTGCGCCGCTAACCCTGATGGAACAATCACAAAAATCGCAGGAAGCATAACTGCAATAGCTAATCCTTTAGTCATTCGATTATATGTATTCCCAAAAACTCCTATAGTAAATGCTGCCAGTGCTGCTGAAATAGTTGAAGCATCATTGAAGTAATTATTAAACATAAACTGTACCGTGTATCCTCCCATTGTAATTATAGTAATTACAATCAACTGTTTGAATTTAGCTTGATTTATAATCGCTAAACACTGTGCAAATAATGGCACAAACAAAAATCTATACCATGCAGTAACTCCTCTCGCACATGTAGTATTGCTTGTAGCTGAACTATCCATCCATCCATATAATACCGATCCAATAGTAATACCAAATGTAAGAAATATCGTATAGATAATAGCATAAAACATTCTTACTGATCCAGAAACAATACTTCTAGTTTGCAATTCTAATGCTCCAGCAAGAATAATATATCCAGGTAAAATCAACGCTATAGCTGCTTGAGTGATCGCAGAAAAACAAAACATAGGTACCTGATTGTCTGATGATCCAATTGTTCCAAATATTCTTCCAAGAAAGCTAGCAACCACGGCTGCACTAACTTCAAATATATGACGGTAGGTTGTACATCTCGGTGCTACTAAATGTCTTAATGATCCAACGACTAAGCCAATAATAAACGCAATAGGCATGTCAAGCCAATAACCTCCGAACAATGTACTTACAAATGCTGATGCAAACGCATAAACAATAACGCATATATATGGATTGTATAGATCTTTGGCATTCAATAATGCATCAACTCGCTCACTTGCTTCATTAACATTAATCTGATCTCGTACAACTTCCTTATAAATAGCATGAATATCAAGCATTTTTCCTAAGTCAAGCCCTTCACTGCACCTAATTAAATTCATCTCTGAAGTATGGGTAGTAGCATCTCCAAATGATATAATCATACAACCTGGTATATACAAAAACTGTGCATTCACTTCAAGAAATCTAGCTGTCACTGTCAAATATGCTTCTAAGCGATGAGTAGGTGCTCCAAACTTCATCAACGCTCGACAAAGTTTTATCAAAAATCGTTGTCTATGTAATAACTCGGCAATATGAACTGTAATTCGTCTTCTAAAATCTCTTTTCTTGCGAAATTTGTCCTTCACATGAAAACCTCTCTTCTGATCTTTATGCTTATGTGAATCTGGTTTGTTGCCACTTAATACTGAAAGCCTACCCATAAATTTCCCAGATAGAGATCCTAAACTATGTGCGTTATGCGTATGCATACTAGAAGGGAGCACAGGAGTGGCACTTCCAGAAGGTGGCACGGAAGGTGGAATTGAATTCACGGGAGATGAATGCATGGTGGTTCCAGATGGACTTCCATATTCATACTTGTATAACTGTAACAAATTTGACAAAACACCGCCTCTAACTTGCATAGAGTTCGGTAAAGGTCCATACTCACCTTCCATCATTTCATTCATGTTTGATAGTAAATCTGGTCCGCCCATACTTCCAACTGCAATAGCTGGGGGGCTTTGATTTTCAGAACCGGCTGCAGGAGCAGCATGCATCTCAACAAGTGCCTTTGCAACTTTTTCGTCATATATATCATTTAAAGAGTTTAGTGGGTATAAATCATCATAAGAAGTACCAGCTTCTTTGTGTGTATTTCCCGGAGAATCGGTAATCAAATCCTTCTCTTTTGGTGATTCAGCAGCTGATACTTTCTCGTCAGGAGATTCGTTGCTACTCTGTTTTTTCATCGAAGAGCTTCTAGAAACCTTTTCGTTCTCATCATGAGAAGTGTCTAAATAAAATGAAGCCCGATGACTGTTAGAATCCTTAGCTTCGTAATTTTGTCTATCTTCGTCCTCATCATCTGAATCTGCATGCTCTTCCAGTTTTTGTAATGCTTGAATGACTCTCTCAGGTGGAACAGGGAATGAAATTTGCCCATAAGGGTGGCCACTGTTTGCTTCAGGAACTAGCTGAGCAGAATGAGGCATAGAAGAAACATTTCCAGGACCTCTAAGATCATCGGTACCTATGTTATCACCCGAAAATCTTACTCTTGACCGATTGGCGGAACCTCTACTGCCAGACAAAGCAGATCTTGCTTGGACTGAATCCAGAGATGAAGATCTAGGAGCATTAGCAGTATTTGAAATACCCATACTTCTAGCGTATCTTGATCTGGATGCTTCATCAGGAGTACCAGGTTGAGAGATTGCAATGAAGTTCGGCAAAAAAGAGTTTCTTGAAGGACCTAAATTATCGTCGTCGCTATCATTTTCTGAATCTGAAGGAGATCTTGTAGGAGTCGTAGGAGTCGTATTAGAAGTAGATGAAAGTCTTGTTGAAATGCCTAAACGAGGGAATATACTTGGTGAATGTGATCTCCTTTGTTTCGCAAAATAATTCCTTAAAGAAGTTTCAGATGTAATCTTTTTATTCAAATCACTTGAGCTCATTCTGTCTTTTTATTTCTTTCGATCGCTTTCTGATCGAATTAATCAAAAGAGTACATTTAACAACTCTTGTATTTCTTCAAATGGATAAACGAGTAGATGTCGAAAAATCAAGATTTCGAGCAGTTGTTTTCAAAAAAAATACGGTATTCAAATGGTTAATGAAAAATGAACAAAAACACAATAAAAATGAAAGGAAGAGTAAGTATTAAAAGTTAATTTTAGAATTTAACACCTCTGTATGTACCTTTCTTTTTCTATGTTTTAATAATCGGATCACTGCAAAGGAGAAGAAAAGAAAAATACGATAACTCAGTTTCTCAAAAGTGACGAAAAAGAAGGATTAACCTGCCAAAATTGTAAAACTGCTTAGATAGGTAAAAACTTCGAAAGGCAGATAAGGTAAAAGTGCTCACAATAAGAAAATAAAAATCCGCAGAAAGGGGAATGGGCGTGTGCTAACGGTTAAAAGAATCAAAAAAGAAAAAAGAAAAGAAATTCCTTTAATGTTGATGATGATGTCATGATATCTCAAGAAATTACAACTTGATTCGTAGACGATTTCTGCAAAACTATAGTTTAGTATTTTTCTTCTTATGATCTACCAGTCATGCAAAAAAAAGTCTACTCGCGAGTATTAAAGTATAAAATAATTTAGCAGAATACTTTCAAATGATACGTATGTCATAAATCCAAAAGGATTTCTAAAAATATCACATTTCAACTGATCAGAATGAATTTACTAAGGGTAGGTAGCTGAAGGCAGTTAAAGGGGCGGAGGGGCCTGATGTTGAAAGAGAATCAGTTGTACGTTGTTTCAGCATCTGCCAATAGAGATATGTATGCTATGCATGATATAACCATTCTCCTTGGACAAATCGGAATATTTTAATCGTGGAAACTCAGCATCTGCCTAAAATAGAAGAATGACTTATTATTTCGAATAATCAAATACAAACGAAAGTTTTCAAAAAACTCTTGATTCTCATCAGCACCAATGATATTGTGTAGTATTTACATAACATCTAAACCCATCTAAAACTTACGTCAGAAACACTAATAAATAGAGTAATACCCAATATAACAGAGGTGAACAAAAATATCAATGACATAAGAGGTAGAGTCAACTGCATGCCGACGAAACTCAAAGAGTATAAGAAAGGCTTCAGGCCGACACTGAATTGGTTCTTCTTTCAACAGCATAAATTAACTTCTGGATAGCGATTTTCCTAATACGAAACTTCTGCTCTTGATCAGTAGAGGGGTCTTGCAAGACCTGCTTGGAATTAGACCCCGTGGAATTAGAAGTTGACCATAGCTCATCTGAACTAGTAGGAACTGCTCCAGATGGTGCTGATGTCACATTCGATAACTTTGCATCATCAAACCTATTAGGGTCATACCCATATTTTTTATATGAATGGTTTATACGATTTTTCATACCATAAATATTCTTACTACTAGAATCAAGATTCAAATGTGCAAGACTATCTTGTAGTGGTAAATCATCAATTTCTGAACCACGCCTTAATCCAAGGGGCGATGCCATCCTTGAACTGTATTTCAAATAGGCTTCCTCGCGAGATGAAAGAACTTCAAGACCGAATCTTAGTGATGGCTGTACTTTATACTTTGATCCTCCTAAATGTCTGTCCAGACTTGCTGCTCTTGTACCAATAGAGTCTCGCTTTTGTATCACAGGTACTGGTTCTTGCGTTGCTTCATTGTCAATCAACCCCCACATATCCTTATTTTTTCCAGACTCTGTCAACCTGGGACCTTTAGCCATAGTTGACCTACCTCTCGAAGGTGGACTTACTCCATCAATTGATTCACTCATTTATGGTAATAAAGCTATCTGCTCTAATATAACTTATAAGTCTAAAAGCAAATAAGTGTCTATAGATCTTCTTTTTGGCAATAAAATTACACGTAATCTCTTTACTGAGAAACAATAAATAACAAAGAACTTAACAAATTTGGTGAGGTGGTGAACAGCTTTTAGATGATTGATTAAAACAGCAATTTGAGCAGATAGGTGATTATTTTTTTTTCACCCTGATTACTTATTTTAGTATAACCGGTATATGGCTAATATGGTTTTTGAGCTCAGGGCACGGTACTCCTTTGTCGAATGAAACCGCTATATTTTAGCTATGAGGTTTTAGAGTTTGAAACACGCGCTGACAGGTTGCTCGAAATCCGATAACTGTTTAGCATGTCGTATCATTTTGTGATACTATTAAGCCAATTCGGATCTTGCCGTAGACATATAGACATTTTCTATGTTCATAATTTATAGGGCCTAAGAATTCCATACCGGTATTATGGTTCGGTCTGCATAAACTCTTGAGATGTGGAATAGCGGTAACCACTTTAAATTGCCCTATACTTTGTTGTAAACCAAGTTTGTACGCATTCCTATAAATCTGATAATGATAGCTGATCCATATCAGTTGAAATGTCATCTAGTCTGGTTTTCAAATTGACTTGTGTCCTTGTAGTCTACCATGTCGACTTTTAAAGTGACATCACTTGTAGGAAACTCTACATATGTATCATTTCTTTCCACCTCAAATCAGTTTGGTGGGTAATTTCTCGCTACTGCTCACATATTCATGATCGTCTAGCATGACTGATTTGGCATATACTCAAACTGCTATAAACCTTGAGTCTGGGCCAAATAGAGAGCGACAGGGTATGGTAATCTAATACAATAGTCATGCTCTGCTCATTCAGATAGCCCGTGAACTCGTATTATATAAAATGATGACTAATACCCGGTTACGTAGTTCCCAGCAACTAGTACTTTTTGTGTCAATTGAAGTTAAACATATACGCTTCTGGGATAGCCCATAAAAATCAGAATTTGGGGGAAATGCAGAATGGCCCATTAAGTTTTTAAATGTAAGCTTGTATTTGGCTTTTTTACACTCAACAGTCTTGAGCGATTAGTAAAATGACATATTATCTAACCGATGCAGAAGTATGATTGTGCATAAAACTTACATCTCATCGAAGTATGTACTGAAATATCAAAAGTTATACGTTGCACAGGCGTATAAAAGTGCTTATAGCATATAGTATACTTAACCTACAATTTATAAGAAAATGATATAGTATAAAAAGTTTGATAGGCGGAAACTATGTAAAAGTTATATGACTTATCTTGGACCCAGTTTTGAAAGAATCCGTGAACCTTGTTCTTGCCATTCAGCAGCAGTTATCCACAAATTGTCATTGTCTTTCATAATATTTGCTAACACAGCACCGCCTAAAAATACCATGTGTCTACGTCTAGGAGGATCTTCTATCCTTACCTTGAACTTAGACAATCTTTCAGTATCTCCATTCAAAATACGAGAAAGCCATAATTGTTTCAATTCCTTCTCTAGCCTCGAAGGAAGTCCAGGATACATGGAAGAGCCACCGGATAATACTATAGCTCTGTAAAGGCTTGATCGAACATCTACATCAGCAGACTGAATAGTGGTGAATAGCATCTCAGCTATTCCTGGTTGTTCAACATCAACAAGATCAGGTTGAAACAAACATTCCGGAGCTTCAAATCTCTCTTGACCTACTTTTATGACTCTTCCATCTGGTAATTCATAAGATTCAACTAACACAGTAGTATCTTCCGCTAAACGCTTATCTAAAGATAAGTCATAAGAAACATAGCATAATTTCTCTTTAACTTGTCTGATAGTTTCAAAATCGGCAGTTCTGTTGAATGCATAACCTCTTCTCAATAGTAGATTAATTAATTGCCTTGTAACATCCCGACCAGCAACATCAAGACGACGAGTTAAATGATTCAATACAACACTTTCATAAACAGGCACAATATGTGTTACACCATCACCTGAATCAACAACAACGCCAGAGCTTAACCCTTGTGCATAAAGAGCTAAAACAGCTTGAATAGCTACGTATACACCATTAAACCCATATTTTTCAAACATTACTTCACACATTTTTTCTCTGTTTGAAAGTGGATTCATTGGTGGTTCTGTTAAAAGTACTTTTTGTCCTCTTGGGTCGATCTCCATTTTGTCATAAAATGCGTAATCCCATAAATGTCCCATATCTTCCCAATTTTTAATAATACCGTTCTCCATAGGATATGAAACATCTAACATCGTTCTTACTGCACTTGCTTCATCTCCCATCATAATATCTTTGATCTGCATATCCCCAACTTTCTCTTCGGCTCTAAGAATAGGTCTACCAACAATTGAAGGAAATACATGGTCAGGGAAATTACTCCCACCTCTACCAATCTTGACAAATCCTGTACCTTGATCAAGTACTATAAGAAAAATAATTATCAATGTTAGTATATTATTCCATGTATTTTGCTTTGTTTACTAAGCTGCTGCTTTCTACCGTACGTCCTCTCCGATCACAAGCCCTTTTATCGATTCTACTTACCAATTGGTTGCTCGGCCATCTCGTCTCTCTTTTTTTATATTTGTATTATTATATTCTTTCTTCTAACAAAATTAACTCAGCTTTTGGTATAATGCGGTAATCTCGATGTGAAATAACCAACGAGCTTGACTTGTAAGAGGAGATGTCTGTATATTGGATGGGTTGGTTGGTAAAGTAGGCTGCAAGTTGGCTTGAAGTGTCTACGTATGTACGGCTGAACAGGATTGAATCATACTTCCTCGAAGTTCGCAAACGGGAATAGTTAGCGCTTAATATAATTTTCATAAGACACCATACACCATAAATAATATAAAGAGTGCTCGTTTAAAAATGCAATTTCAATTTAATTAAGTCATTGTATTTATTCAAGAATCACGAGACTCATCAAATGCATCAAGATCATCATCGATATCCTTTCCTGTACCTACAATGTCAGTCCAGCTGGCATATGACAATATAACAAATGCAATAATTATAATAATACCTCCACCAATGGCTTGTGGAGTAAGTCCTTTGTCAAACAAAAACCAGTCCACTAATGCGACTAGAAAAATCGTAAGTAATGCTGCTACTGAGCTCAACACTGGCGAAGTTAAAGCCATAAGAATTAAGAAGGAAGATGAGAATACAATGTTACCTAGAGCAGACAACAGTACAAATAAAAGCGTTTGTCCATGTGGTAGCTCAAAAGTCTCTATTCCTGTAAAATGAAGTATAGGAAATAATATCCATACAAGAGCAAGCGTCCAAAATCCAAGAAGAGATCCAACAAAGTTAGCAAACAATGCTTGTCTTCTAGGTGATACTTCATCTCCTGGAGGACATGCAAGATGTTTATATAAGACTTCATATAATCCATAAAGTGCTGCTCCAATGCCAATAATTATGTTTCCAATGAACCTTTTACTATACCCCGATGAATCAACGGTTGGTCCACTATATGCCACAATAACTACACCTACAATTGCAAGGCATACGCTTGAAGCTTTCATCCAGCTTAAATCTTCCTTAAGTATTGGTACACTAAAAGCATATGCAAAAAATGCTGATGTGTTATAAATAGCTGTCAAGTCACTTGGTGTTGTAAGATTTACAGCAATATACCATGAAGAACCAGCTACTGTTAAAGCACATACAAGTTTCAGCGCTGCAAGAAACGTATACTTCATCACAGAAGTTAATGAATACGACAATGCAATTCTTAATAAATTAGAGTTTGATAGCGATGATATTCCAGGTATAAGATGTCCTGAAGGCCGAATATCGGGATCTCTATCTGGTGCAACACTATTCCTGCTAGCAATAACTGCTGCTGTTCCATGTAGATTACTTAGATGACGGTACCATTCATTTCTGAACACAAATCTGTCAGGTTTTCGTTTATACCTTAAAGCGGCAATAGTAAAAAATTGTAAAGGTTCAAGTAGAATCCATGAGCCATGGGTAACGTACATCGTAAAGATCGGCTTTCGGTATTGTATAGTTGAACTTATATAGCCAGCAGTTTCAGTTTGTAGTACAAACCCAAATAAAGCAAATAATAATGCAATAGCAGCGTAAGTGTATCTTCTACGCTCACTTGCAGCTACCTGTTCTTTACGAGCAGTGTCTTCTGAGACGCCAACAGGCATATAAGAGACTTGATTCATGATTGATAAAATAGGAGCCACAAATAGTCAGCATGCGGTTCTCATGCTCTTAATATAAAATAAAAACTGTCAATTTATTAATATCTTCGACAAGTAAAGTAAACAAAAAATAAATAAGCAATAGACTTTTATTATTATTCTAATCCCTATAATATATGAAAAAAGATCAGAGTTATCTAAAAGAAAGAAGAGGTGCAGTTTTCCGATTTAGGTGTGATGATCCGAAAAAGGTACATTAAATTAGGGTTACCCGACGCATGAGTATTGATTCTTTTTTAAAATTCATTGCTTCGATATTGGCTTTGTTCCATCTAAGTTATATAGATATGTTTATTGATTATCATATACCTAATATTCTCTTTCCTAACCTTCTAAATTGTTGTACTATTAAGCTGAATGATCCGCAGTAGGAAGTATACCCCATACTTGTTCAGGACTTGTTAAACCTTTTGTCTCAGGAATGAAACTGAAAACAAATATCAATGAAAATAAACCAAAAACTGCAAAAAGAAAGAAAACGTAACCTCCAAGTATGGAATCTAATAGTGGAAATAAGAAACCTACAACAAAAGTTAAAGCCCAATTAACACCCATTCCAAGACTTTGAGCAGCTCCAATAGCTCTATGAGGAGTCAATTCCGAAACAATATAAAACGGAATAGGTCCTAATCCAATTGCATAAAACCCTACAAACAATATAGAAGCAGCGCATGCTACTGTGACAAACTCTGAAATCATCCCAACTCCTAGAAGTGCTGCACTAATAGACATACCACCGATAGATGATAAAAGTAAAGGTTTCCTTCCATACTTCTCGACTGATGGAGCTGCCACTGCAGTTGTTACCAAATTTACAGTTGAAATTAAACAATTGATAACTGCAGAACTTTGAGGCATAATAGCAGCTAAAACAGTAACACCATAAAATACTATAATGTTTATACCGGATAATTGTTGAACAGCATTAAGGCCAGCGACGCATACTAAAGGTCTTCTATACTGATCATTAGATACAAAGGACTTCAAAGAAACTAATGTCGACGTTGATCCTGATGTACTATTAGATGTCGGGGGCTCTAACGATTGGCTAGAAGTGGCTGTTGGAGTAGCTAATAAGCTCTGTGAGGCACTTGCTTGAAGATTTTTTGAATTGCTTCCATGAATTATTTCAAAGACCTTCTGAGCATCAGAAAATTGGCCTCGTAGCGCATACCAACGAGGTGATTCAATTGATATAGTTACAACTAATAGAGCATTTATTATTGCAATTGCAGAGCCAGAAAATAAGATTCTACGCCAAGTTGTCGAAGTAGCCCAAAATACACCAAGTATTTGAGCAAGTAGAATTCCTATATTAATGAAAATCTGATTGAATGTTCCAAGTATGCCTCTGTGAGGGCCAGGTGCGATTTCAGCCACATACATTGGAGTGTTGACAATAGCTGCACCGGCACCAAACCCAGCAATTATACGACCCAAAGATAAAAAGGAGACAGAAGTTGACATACCCATAATTGTTGAACCTATAAAGAACAATACAGCAGCAAATAGAGAAGCGTTTTTCCGACCTGAAGATCCAGAGATACGTGGCACAAGTAAAGCACCAGCAAATCCTCCTATATTGAGAATAGATGTTGCTAATCCGTATAATTGAGGAGACATATGTAAACAATCAGCATTAGGATCAGCACCACAAGTCATTACACTACCAGGAGCATTGAGCTCAGCTAGATGAAAGCCATACTGCAAAGAACCAAAACATGCTACTATAATAACACACAATGCTCTAGGAGTAAGGTGCTCAGCTTCCATTTATAGTTATTATTGTATTACTTATGTGATTATATTGAGAATAGTATGATAATTTTAGCTTAGGTGTTGTTGTCATTAAGAGATCAGGGCGAAAAAGGATGTATGCTCAATTCACCCTGCATGTACCATGGATATCCCATAGATAGCAGCCGTTAGTAAAACTATTTTTAAAGAGGGATTTACGTTTATAAACCTATGCGATATTTTATACCCTACAATTGGCACTTTTTTTTAGTACTTTTAAAACAAGTCACTCTTCTTACAAAATGAACAAGCCTTTCTATTCACCCTTTTTCTACCTTGTAGAGTTATTCTTTATTTCAATTAACAAATACTTGTGTTTTGAGAAGAAAAGAACAAAAAAGCAAGAAAATAGAAATATCAGAGATGGCGGATTTCATAGGAAGTACTATTTCTTTGATATCAAAAAGTGATATTAGGTAAGCAATTGTATAAAGTTAGGGCATAAATAATACGTGAACCCTGGCAAAGAAGGATATCACATTTTTCTCTTGTTTTTCTCGCTGAAAAGGTAGTCAATCATACTAACATTCATCAATTTAAATTCTCTATTTAGATATGTTGGAGTTTTAAACGAAATTGACTCTGAAAAATTGACTGTATCATTAGGTGGTGTTAAATCACATGGAACTGAAGGACGTACAGGTAATCCTGAAACAGAAATACCTGGTTCAGATACAGTTTATGAGTATATTATATTTAGAGGAGCTGATGTTAAGGATCTTAAGATTGAACAAGGTGCTACTCCTGTTGCCCATAAACCAAATCAAGATTTTCAAGACCCTGCAATTTTACAGGTAGGTATTTTATACACATATTGCAATATGTGTAGATATTTCATAGATATGTTTTCTTGTCTATTATATTTCACGCTGATGAAAAGTTAACGGATGTATGTTTTATGTCTTAGGCGCAAAACCATGCTGATATCTCGTTGCCTTCCTTCTGAGTGACTTCAATTTTAATAGAAAATGAAGAAATATCTACATATGTTCTCACATGTTTTTTTTCTAAGATTTTTCTAGAATACTAACATTATCAAAACTATAGGCTGGTCCTGCTCCTGTAGCGCAAACTGATGATAAAAAGGTTGAAGAGAAAAAGACAGCAAAGAAAGTCACTGGACCGAAACCTGAATCTTCTTCAACTGCAACAGATTTTGACTTTGAGTCCAATAATGCTAAATTTGAAAAAGAAAAAGCTGTAAATGATTCTTCAGACTTTTCTTCCACTCCTACTTACAGTAAATCTAATAGCTTTTTTGATAACATTTCTCACTCAGAAGAAAGACTAGATAGAAGAAATGAAAGACAACTAAATCTCGAAACTTTTGGCGAAACTGGATTCACTCAGAATAACAATTACAGAGGCAGAAGTAGAGGTAGAGGTCGTGGTAGAGCTGGTAGAGCTGGCTATAGAGGAAGAGGTGGTTCGAATTATAACAACAGCAACAACCGAAGTCAAGAAATTTGATGATTTCGATCACATCTATCTATAAAAATAAGCATTTTCTCACTGTTTATTAACCAATTTACACATCCTTTAAAAGTCTTCTTTTATATTATCTTATTGCACTATTCATACTCTCACGTTTTTTCTATACTCTTACCCCTCTTTTCAATGGTATTTTTTTGTTTTCATATGTATTATATTTTCCCCTTCTTATGATTTTGATGTAACACGAGAACGAAAATCCACTTGGTTTTGAATCAAGAAAGAACGCGTAACCGTTACTTTTCGCAGGTTTTTTCTACAACTCTTTTACGTAAATATCTATTCATGAGCTTGTAAATTACTATTCCCCCTATAAAAAGTGAAGAGCAAAAAGAAGAGTTTTCTAACCCAAATCAACATTTTTTCGATCCGTAAAATATACCAGTAGAACTTGATAATGATAGATTTATCAATTGATGAAATATTATTCAATATTGACAAATCACTTCAATCTCAAGAATACAACCAATGTATACCTTTAATTGAAGCTTTCACTGAGGATCCACATGTACTTGACACACTAATTATTAAACATATACATGCAATAACCACTGAATTCTTGAAATTGAATAAACATTCATCTCTTCTACTTACTGCTTTAATTAGAGTCAGAGGTATAGAAGTATGCAATTCATTCCCTCTTGAATCAAGTTATTTGAATGCTCTCCTTGATTGGATCGAGCTTCATAAAGACATTGAATGGCATCAACAGTATACTGTTTTATATTGGCTATCTAGTCTTTGTTTAATACCTTACCAGTTTTCGAAACTTGGTCAGAACGTATTTGAACGATTAAAATTAATTTCTGAACCTTTTATAAGATGTACAGGTAAGCAGCGAGAGCCTGCAGCAAGAATTTATGGCCGTCTTCTTTCCAGATATGATAGCCCTTATACTATTACGGATTTAATAGATGTATATGGTATGGATTTAAGTTCAATTAGAAATATTGGAGTTATATATGGCTTGAAGTATTTCTTGAAGGAATCAAAGGATATCTGCAAGCTTCATTCTGCTTCTTTATTGTCTAGATTTTATCAAGTGCTTCCTAATATGACTTCTGTAACTCTAACAAAAGTCTCAATCAGAGTAACTTACTATTTGACTTTTCCTTTAATAAAAAAAGGTGGCTTTAATCAAGATATTCTAGCTGAATCATTAGAAACTTACTTTTCCATGATGGAAAGCAATGATACTATTGTCAGAGAGACGGTCTCTAAAACTCTTGCTCAAATCATTGTTAAGTTGAATAAGGATACACAGAACCAAATCTTTAATTGGATATACCGCAACTTAGATACTGTCTTACCGTCAGAGTATTTTTGGCACTCTTCTTTGCTCTTCTTTGCTTATTTAGCTATGTTTAATAACCATGCTTTTCTTTATCATGAAAGTTTCATTCCCAAGCTTCTTTTTGGTCTAACATTTGATGAAAAACCGTTAGGAAAGGTAGTTGGTGTCATTGTTAGAGATGCAGCTTGCTTTGTTTGCTGGGCTTTATTTTCTTATGGAAGTTCTGATACTTTTGATCTTTCTAATGTTATACCTACTTTGCTTTCACTGGCATGTTTTGATAAAGTTATAAATATTAGAAGAGCATCTGCTGCTGCTATACAGGAACTTATTGGTCGCAACTCTGCTAAGTTGAGAGTTTCTCTTAATGGTTCTATGAAAGAATTTCTTGAGGCTGATTGTCTTGAAATGATACAGCTTGTAAATTACTTCACTGTCACTCAAAGAGATTATGCTTTTTTAGTCTCTGGTCCTGGACTTGCCAAGTATGGCTTTGCTAGATTCTTCCTAAACACTTTATGCTTTACAAAAAATAGAGGGATTCAAAGCTGGGATATTGAAGTTAGAAGGCTGTCTTCAAAGGCTGTTTGTGAACTCCTCAAGTTTGTCCCTGAATCTCTTGACGCGCATGTTTTATGTTTTAAAGATGCATTTCTACATACGGATCATTATACATCTCCAGATACTTTTCATGGTTTGGTTTACACTCTTGGTGATGTAATGAAATGCTTTGAAAGCAGTATTAACTTAAAACCTATCATGGAAGCAATTCTTTTAAATATTGAACGCAATCATCTTCTTCCTAACTTGCAGGAGAAAGTTTCTACACAAGCTATGGTTCATTTCGCTAGATATAACCATCGCGAGTTCACTATTTATGATCTAGAGCCTCTTATCACTCGCACACTCTTGCTATTTCCTGACACTAAAGATAGTGAAGAAATTGATGATGTTTGTTCTATGATTTCTCTATTAAGACCTGTGCCTTCTTTCTTGCTTGATAACTGGTATGATGGAATGGCTAATGAAGACTCACCTGCATACATTGCTGCTATTGCTGCTTCACAGTCTGATCATTCCAATATTCTTATTGAATCAAAGTTAGCACAAATTGGGAAAACCACTGTGAGATGCAGGGCTGAAGCAGTAAATTATATATTTTCTTTGGAACCAGAAAAGTCTTTAAAACTTTTGATTAAATCTCTCTGTGATTACACAACTGACAACAGGCTTGGTGATATAGGTTCATGGGTCAGGGAAGCTTCATTAGACGTTATATATACGAACATTGAAAAGTTGGATTCTAGAGATATGTCTGCGTATATCTTCCGTATTGCTGCTGAACCTCTTAACAGATTGAGAGTCAAAGCTTCTGCTATCCTCCGCGTCCTTAAATATGACATTGCTCAAGACACAAATACTAAGGAATACTTTATTTCACTTCTGGAGAAATGTCCGAAACAGTCTACAAAAGCTCTAATATCTGGTGTATTGGTATCTTGTTTTGAAGGCTCAACTGATGTTAAGAAAGTAGCTTTGTTTGCATTTTATTCTTATTCACTCAAAAACTTCAACGCAATGTCTTCCAATTTAATGAGAGTTTCCTTCCTCAAAAGTCTGAGGTTGAGAAGTCTTGTTTTGAAATCATGGGTCTATCTTTTTGATAGAGGAATAGAACCTCTTGATATAGCAAATGATTTATATGTATATACTGCTCATATATTGGAGCATGACTATTCTACAAGCAGGATATTTCATATGAATGCTTTGACAGTTTACTTGTATCTTCTTAAATTCATAAAGGATCCGGTTTATAACCATATTTTTAAAAGATTGGAAAGCGAGGATGTATATATAAGAGAAGTTTCAAGAAAGTTACTTATCGAAACTCTATCAAGATCGGAGTCTGAAGACGTGTTGTTTTCATTGAATGAACTCGCTGATAGTCTTTCAGACTCGATAGAACTAGACGCTGACTTTAAAGCACATCTGGTTGAATGTCTTAAAGGGGACTTTTATGTATCCGTTCATGTGCGTTCGCATCATGACTACAACTGGTTGAAGAATAAATACGAATACTAGCTAGACTAAAAACAAATATGACAGAAATAAATATACACAAAAATCAAAGAAAAAAGAAGCAAAAAAGCATATTAATGCGTCAATGCGAAAGAAAACAAATGAATCAGTAAGTTGGATCTTCAGAGTACTGTGGTGGTAATCCAAGAGGTGTGATCTTACCCTTCTCATTTATCTCGGCACCTTCGTCACTTATTCCAATTGCAGAAACAGTGTTCGCTACTTCGACAACAGAAAGGCCACGAGGGTCCTTTGGAATCCATAAGAATGGCGCTGAATCTGTGACCGCTGGGTTTCTGTAAGCACCTTCAGCTTCTTCAGGAGTAAGTGCAACTGGCTCTGACATTGGTGGAAGCCATTTACGCATTTGTGGTAAAGAGTAAGCTAAGTCTGGTCGAATGAATTTCTTCCATGTACTTAAATTAGGAACTGGTTCACCGTCTAATATAGGCGAGTCTTCGTCGTGTGGTTGATCGCTTTCTTGAGAAACGGTTTTGAGAGTTGCAGCACCATCTTTTTCGTCCGTGATCGCTTTCAAAGACGGATCTAACTTCATTGATTTTGGAATATAGTCCAATAAAGGATCGAAAGATCGTTTCATGTACATGTGAGCGAAAATTACAACTGCCAAATTAACCACTTGCAAAACAATACAAGCCCAATTTTCACCAACTGAAACAAGTCCGATAAGACATACATTTCCTAAATAAACACCTGTCAATGATTGGTACAGAGCTCGAGGATAGTGTAAACCTTGCATATCTAAACCGGGCTTCTCTATGTAAATCAATGTGTACGCATAAGCAAGATATAAAAGAGTAAAAGCGGCGGCAAGAATAATCAAAATTAAAGGTGAAATAATTGCATAAGCCATTGCTATAACAAACAAGTTAGTATATACTGGGAAAACAGTGCCCCACAATGTAGATCCAGGTACATTCAAACGAGCCCATTTCTTTCTTGCGGTATTGTCGAGAATAAAACCTAAAACCTTGTATAAAACAAGTCCAACAAGACTCAGTAGAATACCACCAGAAACAGTCAAACCTTGAAGAATAATATAGGCTATGAAGAAATTTGATGCCTTAGGAAGGTTTTCAGCAAGCAAACTGGTTGCACTAGTGGGATCATTAATAATCTGAGTGACTACAGCAGTGGCAGAAGAAGCAATTGTAACAACTAAAAAGACTTGAACAACTTGGAAAGCAAAATAAGACTTCTGTACTTTGTATTCGACGTGACCAGTGGAAGGAGCACCTTGATAAATAGCACACTTTCTAAGGATAATAGGAAGCAACATCATTAAAATTGCCAAAAGAATCGTAGGAAGCAAAGCAGTGACAAGACCATATAAGAAAGACGGTAAATTCAATAAAAACTTCAAGAAAGGAACTTTGTCTGTGAGATAAGTCAAGTTCGACAAAGCACCCACGAAAGCAACAGGAATTGCCCAGAATACAACTAAGAAAATGGTGATGGCAGATGTGATGAGTTTCTGAACAAAGATTTGAAGCCAATTGCTCTTCAAATTAGCCCAGATAACATCTGATGGTGGAATACCGATATATCTTGGTGTCATGAAACGTGGAGTTTCGCAAGAAAGATCTTGGTAAGCCGATTGAGCGTAATCCGGATTCTCAAATTCAATGAAAACAGAATTTAAAGATTTGGCATCTGTATGTTGATCTTGTTCTAATTGAATCTTTTCGTTAAGTTCAGGAAGAGTTTCACGGGCATAGTCGATAGTATCAACTTTCTTTCCAAACACAGGCTTGAGACGATGAGTAGGGCGTTTATTCTTTGGTACATAATCTTCAATGTTTGAGCCAGTAATTCCTTGTTTTCTACCTCGCTTCATGGCTGTTTTAATAAGCTTAGTTTCGGCGGCTTCTAGGCGATAAGCTAATTTTGTACGTTCCTTAACGTCATCGGAGAGATCACTAAAGTCACGATTGATCCAAACATGACGCACCCCCTTAAACATCTTAGAAATAGCTTCAACTGACCTATATCTTTCAGGAACAGATTGTATAAGTACTACACGTTGAGATAGACGAGTAGAGTAAGCTGGAGATGTAAGTACAGCTTGTCTTAAAGAGATGTAAAATGTAAGTTCCCTATAAATAAGAAACAGGAACCCCCAATAAAAGATCCACCCAAGGAAGATATGTGCAAAATATCTATTTCTATTGCTTGAGGAGATATTTGAAAATGAGATAATATCAAGACCAGATTGTCCTCCACCACCAGTGGCATTTACAGGGAACAAAATCGGGAATAATAAGATGCAACCACCAATTGCAACCATTGCAGTGAATCTCATGTATCTTAAAAAAAAATAAGCATCAAGGCCTACTTTTTGTAGGAGGTATTGATCAGGAACAGTGAATATGGTTTTCACCCATTGGAATGGGTTAGAAGATAGCGGTTCCACACGTAACTTTTCTGGTATAGCATTCGAATAAGCGCGCTTTTGATAAAATGATTTGTAAAAATTCCTAAGGATCAAAAATATACCAGTAAGTATTAAAAATATAACACCATTGAAGATCAAAGCTGATACAAAATTTGAAGCAGAAGACGACGCGGTTTGCACTTCGTCATCGGCCATTTTGGATGATCAAACAAAAACAGAAACAAACAGATAAAACAATCAAACGGAATTAAAATGTCTTGCTTTTCCTTCAAAAAGATAATTTGCTTTGTTTAATGATAAAACGATAAGAAAAAGCTGTAAATAAGAAAGAAATCGGGAAAATAATATAGTATTTATAGAAAAAATATAAAATGTATGGTGATAGATGAATCAGGAAATGTAGTGTATCCCATAGTCATAGGAATGATGTTCACCAGCCCAATAATTTATCCTGAGGCATACGTTTAGCATTATTGGTGCAATCATTATAATTTAAGGTTTGATAGAAATATAGTTTGTCTTTTCCACAGTATAAAATATAAAGTTCCGATTAGGGATTAAAACGTCAGGCAGTTATTAATACCTATGATATCATTGATTTTCCTATATAGCTGTCACATGCTTTTTTATTTTGCTTGCTTTCCCCTAAATTAAAGTAGTCAGATTTTCTTTCTGTCTTCCATTTTTCTCATACTAAAACTATAGCGCTTAATTCACTCATATCTAAATGAAATTTTTTTTGTTGTTACTCTGCTATGGGATATGTAGGGTGCTATAAGGATCGGGCTTTTGAAAGAGCGATCATAAACGAAATGCCGATTTAAAGTTCATCACATTCCTTCTAGAAGTTAAAGAACATTCCTTTCGAAACAGTTTATTAAAAAAAGAATACATTTTTATGGAATATAATTAACTTATAAAAAGAGTGACTTAGCCTAAGTTAAGTTATATAAAATACTCATTGTATTGCTAATAGTAAATACTAAAAATCAATCGATTACGCGATGTTATCATAATTAGACACCGACATACTTCTGATACAGTTTAGGGTACCATTGTCTTCCTACATCCTTGTGTGAAACAATACGATTCCTCAGATGAGCTTCACCAAAGCAACTATACTCGGGTTGAATGAATTCACTAGGAACATCAACTTCGCGTTTCTTGAAATCTCTGGGTTCGGGTATATGCTCCGATAAACGCTTTTGAGCTTCTATATCGGCTCTAGTTAGATCTAAGCGTACGCCATAAAAAAAAGGAATAGAGTATCTTGTAACGTTTGGTGGTGCAATTACTTGATGTGTAGTTGCACCACATTTACCACCAGTAAGAGCTTCAAACCCTTGAGCTATATTAACTACGAAAGTATCTGGAATTGGAACTGCGGATATCCAATTACCGTCAGGAGCTAATACTTCAAGACCACCGACTGAGTCTTGAAGTACGAATGTGAAAAGATTACTTGAATCTTTATGAGGTCCAACTCCCTGAACTTGAGACCCTTTATGTAAAGCTTGCTCAGATGGATTAATACCATTCGCAGTCAAAGAGATATCGATTTCTTCTGTTGCAGCAGGATATTTCACTAATTTAAGCCTGTGCATATCACCCACAAATTGATCAAGAGTATCTGCGGGAAGATCAAGAGATTCACATACTAGGTGAATAAATCTATCAGCTAGTTTCTCCATTGCTTCAATGTACTCCTCGATAATTTCTTGAAAATTCGGTGGACCATAAGCAGGATTAGGAAACTGGGAAGGTCCGCGCACAAGCTGCCAAGCAGGAGCATCTGACCCATAATCAGGTTTGATATGTAGCGACCCAAAATCATATTGCTCTCTTCTGTCAGTATGGTTTGCGGTTGTTTCTGCTCCAAGACGGGTATACCCTACGAAATGTGGTGAATTTATCATGCTTACTTCATCTTTCTTTTCTTGTGGGATATCAAAAGCACCTGGAGCAATACTTGTAACTTTTTTAGCCAACTTTTCTACTCCATGGCCTTTCAAGTAGATGAAACCGATATTAAACAAAGCATCTTTAAGGTCGGCTAACACTTTTGCATTATCTGAAGAACTGATATCGATGACTGGAATTTCTGTTATCATTGTTATTTCAATAGAATCTTCTCTCTATAAGTATTTATTAGAGTATCGTTTGTTTCTGTGATGCATATGGCGTACCATGCACTGTATTGTACAGTTCCTGCTTTAAAGTGTATGTGTACAATGTATAAGCAGCTGTAGCAGTGCAATGTACTCACAAATGCAGAAACTTGTGGCTATTTATATTATAGATAAAAAATTTAGAAAATAAAGAAGCTTACTAGAAACGTTAATAGAAGGAAATGTTTCCCCACCTTTTTTGCGATCGATCGGCTCTTTTTATATAAAGCAACCTACAATCACACAATTTTCGCGGTAAAGGGTTTTTTGTATATGTAATTTCACGTCAACCGCTATACGCGCTGTAAAACTACATAACTTATATATAAAGTGGTACGATTGATATATTCATCTTTTTTTAAATAACAAAATATTGTAGCAATCATTTGCATGGTAGGAAGAAGTATAGTAAATTACTAAAATATAATTTATCATAAAATAGTTTATTCTTTACTTTGTTTGCTGATATAAGTCAATATGGAGATAAGAGATCTACGGATCTTCAAGATTTCATTTTATAGTTCATGTGATCATTTTATGAATTTATTACCGGTTATGCTACTTTCAGTAACCGTTAATAGTCCTCCCTTTGTAAAGAGAACCATATGATTCATGATTGTTTAAGTTCGATATATCTTTAACCGGTTATTTGGTTATTTGGTTATTTTAGCCAAAAATTACCTTTCTTAATAATTGTATAACTGACTGTCAGTTTTTTTTTACATGGATTAAAGAAATTAGAGTGACACTTTAATATTCTCACCTTAATGATTTACGCGCTTACTGGTCATACGTGCATACTATCTTATTTATTTATGCACTAAGAATAATATACGAGGTTGTAAACCGCCTAAATAATTCTTTCTCTTTGGCATTTTAACGTATACTATATACTCTGCGTTATTGATATATTTTAAGTGATCTTATTGAACCTGAAATATATTACTCTGTAGTGCTACTGGTGTTAACTATGAAGGCTTTAAAAAAGTTAGCAAAGCGTGATAAATCAAGCGGATCAAAACATTTATGGGGCCTTAATAATACATTATCAGATCCGAATTCAATTCCTGCACATGAAATCGTTGCAAATAGGTTTATGTTTGGTACAAACATTGGATCATGGTTTTGTCTTGAAAAATGGCTTTGTAATTCTATGTTTGAAAAACTTGCTACCTGCACTGGACAAGGCGAGATTGATGCTGTTAATGCTGCTGTTCAATTATTGGGTAAATCAAAGGCAAAAGAGAAGTTTGAAAAGCATTGGTCTTCTTTTATGTCAGAGACTGACTGGAAATGGTTAGTTGATAATGGTATAAATACTATTCGTGTCCCATTAGGTTATTGGACATTTGGTGGCGATCATATTGCTGGTACTGAATTTCAAGTTTATAGTGAGGTATATGAGAACTCTTGGTCCTTTTATAAACAATATGTATTAGCAGAAGCTTCTAAGTATGGAATTTCTGTTATTGTTGATCTACATGGTGTTTATGGTGGTGCTAATAAAGATGCTCATTCTGGCGTCAATATAAATAATACTGATTTTTATGCAACTAGCAATCAATTGCGCACTGTTGATCTGGTTTCGTACATAGCCACTGAACTTAAGCCATTCACTGTTTGTGGGACAACTGCTGGTTTACAAGTTATTAATGAGCCGCTTTATGGGAAAGATTTAGAAGAATTCTATGATAAATGTGTTACAGGTATACAGCTAATTGATCCTACACTACAAATAATCATTAGTGATAGTTGGGACCTTCAAAGGTACAGACAATATATATTAACAAAATCGAACGTTATAGTTGATACCCACTATTATCGTACTTTTTCCGCTGACGATCACAAGCTTAAACCCCAGGAAATCATTAACAGTGTACATCTTGATGCTGATACTGATGTAATAGTTGGTGAATTTTCTTGCGTTATGGATGAGCAAACTACATGGAACACTGTTGACAGATCGTTAAGAAGTGATCTTGTTAAAAAGTTTGGCCGAAAACAGTTCCAAGTATTTAGAGATGCTTCTGCTGGTTTTTGTTTCTGGACGTATAGAATGGAATGGATGCCAGGTGGAGAATGGGGTTTAAAGGCAATGATGCAGATTGGTGCTCTACCTAGTTTTAAGCAACCACAAGTTGATATTGCACCTCAGGATGCTGCTAATAAGCTCAAGGCTGCTTCTGACAGTCACTCCTCTTATTGGAATTCTGCATCACCAGGTGAGAAAATGGAGCACTGGAGATTTGATTTAGGATTTCAACAGGGTTGGAATGATTCAAACACTTTCTGGAGATTTGGCTATTCAGTTATGGGACAACGAAAAAAGTATCGTATTGATAGATTACGAAGGCATATAAAAGATCAGGGCACTAGCAATTATATCTGGGAGTTTGAACATGGGTATAATCAAGGGGGAGAAGCATTTGAAAAGGCAGTGGGGGCAGTATAAATATATATCCCATAAAAATGTAAAGAAGTGTAGAATGTCTAAACTGATATAATAATGTATAATTTGATCGTCATATTTCTCAACCTTGTCGATCCCGCCAATACCCTGATATTGTTGCATAGGATAAACACTTCCTTTCATGCCTATAATATTGTGGGGATAATTCTGTAATTGCTTCTATTTATTTATGAACGTGTATTCTTGTCCGATAGATCAATATAACTAACTACCAGTACGGTGTACAAGTTATCAACAAGTTTGGGTTTCCTCCCGTGGGGGTTATAGATGCTTCTCCACATTTTTGTTTCAACCTAGGTATATCACCATTCTAGAAAACGAAAAAGATCAACCTATCACATAACCGTTAGTCAACTTCTAACATAACTTACACGCTTTAAATGATCAATACCATACCTTAGAATACTATTCTTTTAAGTAGTGTTTATTAAATTCCTTGTCCCGACTTATAAGGTTGTATACTTCCTTAAAGATAGATAGTATTGGATTTTATCATTAAACGCCGCCAACTATGAGTACCATAAACTGACCCTCCGATTATACGATATGCTTGCTCTCTTATCTTCCATCTGTACAATCTTTTCATCACATCCTTAAAGAACCAATTTAACTCTACTGGCAATTACTTTAAGCAAATCAATGTCAACAGTAGTACAACTTTCATTTTTATTTTATTATAGTAATCGGATCAGCGTGCCTATGGGATATTAATTTTATATAAAACTTAACCGTCATATTCTCATAGTAACGGTTAGAACTGATATTTGAGATTTCGACGATCGATTAAAACTTAAAACTAGTTAAACTTCAAATATCCTAATTTAAACCTTGGCTCTTAGCCAATCACTACACTTAAGTTTCATGTGATCTAGGTAAACATCATCACTGACATCTGTCATAAAATCTGCATTTTTCTCTACAAAGTTCTTAAAATACTCTCTTTTTTAGCACATGATGAAGTGAAGTATAACATGTTAACTATGTTTAAAAGCAAATTATTGAGTATCTTTTTATATGAAATAGAACGTATTTGAACACTTCCTCAAAAAGAGAATATTAGACTTTTGGACAGTAACTTTAACTTAGATAAGGTTTTGTTAAATTCTTCATCCACCGAAAGCCGCTTTCTCATAGTTTTTAATCTATCCCTCATACAAAAAGGAAAAGCATAAAGTAAAAAAACAAAGGGGAAGTAGTTCTATTCGGATCCCTTTTGATTTTTTATCGAACCCCCAATTTTCTAGTGCTTTACTGTGTTTTTTTGCTCAAATATAAATACACTGCAATTTCTTCATTTCCTTTAGCCAACAAAAAATATTGACTTGAAAATGACTTCAGATACTCAGATCACTGTAGGCCAATACTTATTCAACAGACTTCACCAAATTGGTGTACGCCATGTTTTCGGTGTACCTGGTGATTTCCAACTTATGCTCCTTGACCAAATCTACAAAGTAGGTGATCTTCAATGGATTGGTTGTTGCAATGAATTGAATGCCGCTTATGCTGCTGATGGTTATGCAAGAACACGTCGTCTTCCTGGTGTAGTAGTAACTACTTATGGTGTTGGTGAATCTTCTGCTATCAATGGTATATCTGGCGCATGGGCTGAAAATGTACCTTTGATCCATATAGTAGGTATGCCTGTTAGGCCTGTTCAAGAAATGCATTTAATGGTTCACCATGCTGCCCCTACTCCTGGTCGCAATCTTCCCGATTACTTATCTTACACTCACTTGTCTCAAAAGATGTCTTGTTGTTCGGAAGTTCTCTGGAACGAAGATGAAGCCTCTGAACAAATTGACAGAGCTATTACTGCTGCATACAAATTTAATTTACCTGCTTGGATTTATGTTCCCCTCGATTTGGCAGTATCTCCTATTTCTGCTTCTCCCTTGGCCACTGAGCTTGATTTCTCCTTCCCTAGCGATTCTACAGTTGAAGATCAACTCGTTTCCGAAATTTTGGACCTTATCTATTCTTCAAAATCTCCTGCCATTATTGGTGATGTAGTCGCTGATCGTGCTCATGCTCGTGATGTTACTCAATCACTTGTAGATATTACTCGATTCCCCAGCTTTAATACTCCCTTGGGTAGAGGTGTAATTAATGAAACATCTCCCTCTTTTATTGGTGTATATCAAGGTCGTACTGCTTCCTATGATGGTATAGCTGATGCATTAGAATCTTCTGATCTCGTATTAGAAGTAGGTTCTCTTCACTCTGATACCAATTTGGGTGGCTTCTCCAGATTGATTGACGATGCTAATGTAGTTTACTTCCGTCCTGAATTTGTTCAAGTACGTGGAAAGAAATACGAGAATGTTTACTTCCTTCCTGTATTAAAGAAACTTGTTGCTGCATTTGATGCTTCTAAAATCACTGCCACTAGAAAGGCTTCAGACATCACTGTAGGTACTTACCAACCTTCTACTAAATCTCAAGAAGCTAAATTCAGCCATGACAAATTTACTAAGGCTCTTATTGCATCTAAGTTTATTCAACCAAACGATGTGGTCCTTGCAGAAGTCGGAACTGTTCAGTTCTCTATTCTTGATGTTCCTTTTGCTGAAAACTGCTCTTTCATTAGTCAGATTTTTTACTCCTCTATTGGTATGACCCTCCCTGCCACTCTTGGTGCCCTTGCCGCTGCTAGAGAAGTTAATGAGATGGGCCTTCCTCTTATTGAAGGTGCTACTAAACCTGGGCGGGTTGTTCTTTTTGAAGGTGATGGTTCTGCTCAAATGAGTATTCAGGAGTTTGGTACAATGGCACGATTTAACTTCAAACCTGTCGTATTTCTTCTCAACAATGATGGCTATTCGATTGAACGTTGTATTCACGGTGAAGAGCAAGGATATAATGACATTTGTCCTAGCTGGAAATGGACTCAACTTTTTCAAGTATTTGGATGTAGAGATAAAGATATTGAAACTTGCAAAATCGATGATCCTACCGAGTTTGAAAAATATCTCGCTAAGTCTAATCTTAAATCTCATGACAAGATTTACTTTGCTGAGTTGATCATGCAAAAATTTGATTACCCATGGCGTTTACAAGAGATCGTTACGAAAGTTGGTGTAAAGAATCGACAACTGATGGTGGATTATCTTGAGTCAAGAAAGACTAAAGCTTGAGCTTAGAAAAAGATTTAACGCTTTGGTACGGGGAAAGTTTTAGATAATTTAGAAAGGAGATAAGCAGAATTTCTTCTGATAGATTTTTTTTCTAGAGTGGTTTTGGGATTACTGAATTGAGTATTTGTAACAAACGTAAAATAAAATGGATTTACATAACTTCAATGAAACTAAATGATTATCTGATACTTTGCTCGATTATAAGATGTGAGCTGTAAGAACAATTGCGCAATACAAAATACTAAATTTCTAAACCTATTAGAGGATCCGTATAATATTTAAGTATATAGGATAGTTCAAAGCTTTGAACTATTCAATTGAGCATAAACGGAAGCTTCAAATTGAGTGAAAGTCTTGAAAGAAGAATCATCGCTAAATGGTAAAGTTTGCGTAGCCCACATTCCTGTGATTCCATTAGAGAAATCAACCCAGTAATAAAGATTTTGTAATCCACTCCAGTACATAGAACCACTTGGACGGCCAGTATCCAACTGATTTTCATTGACCATTCCAAGATAAGACCAGCCATTCATTGATTCGGGATATATACGCACGAATCCTCTCCATCTCTTATCTATGTCATCCGTTCCAATAACACGACAACCTTCAGGAAGTTTATTTTTCAAAGAATCGTTCAAAATTGCTTCACCAATAATCAGTTGTCCCGAAGGTGACTTCCCACCATTAAGTATCATACGCAAGAATTTTTGGTAGTCAGAAATAGTACTAAGGAGGCCGCTTCCAGCACTGGCAATCTTAGGTTTTAAAGGCATCGTGTCTCTTGGAAGTGGTTTAAGAAAACCATCCTTACCTCTAATGTGTTGCTTCGCTTGACGCTCAATCAATCGATCTGTAGGATAAAATGTAGTATCTTTCATGTAAAGAGGTTTCAAGATATATTCCTGAATATAATCTTCTAAAGACTTTCCAGATACACGTTCAACAATAAATCCAACCCAATCGGTGCAAACTCCGTAATTGAAACACGTTCCAGGGTCAGCAGCTAAAGGAGTGCAGTAAGCTTCAAAGGTTCCACCCCGAACTCTTGGCTTACCATCTTTACCAAACATCCATCTTGAAGTATTTAGATTCATAAATGGGTATGTGAATCCAGCAGTATGAGTAAGCAGATGATGAAGCGTTATATCATTCTTTGGATCACGAAGAATAGGATTCTTGTCTCTATCAAACCCGGTCAAAACCTGAACTTTTGCAATTTCAGGTATATAGTTCTTTGCAGGTGCATGCAAATCAACTTTGCCTTGTTCTACGAGTTGCAATGCAGCAACTGAACAAATTGCCTTTGTGCAAGAGAACAAACGTACAGGTGTGTCTACTGTGAAGGCAGGTCCTCCACTTCCAACAGCGGTAATTGTACCTGCAGAAGTGGTTAATAACACGTCATTCTTATCCGAAAGCATTGCAGCACATCCTGCAAGAGGCTTTGGAAGAGTTAACGAGTCTTCACAGATCTGTTGAGCTTTCGTTTTATCAAATTTCATATTTATCAGTAAGCAGCCTCAGTAGTAAACAGGAGTCTGCTTCCTTTTTGCTTCAAAAATCTTATAACTAGAATATTTAATTCTTGAAGGGGGTGAAAAGAAAATATAGATCAGTGTTTATATTCGATAAAAAGCCGAGGCTTGAACGATATTTTTAAAAGCTATTGAAAGAGCAATAAAACTTGATTGATAACCGTTAGAAGATAAAGTAAGTTAACTTATAGAAAAAAGGCCGGAAAGAAAAAGAAAATCTTAAATGTGGGGTATAAAAATATGTATGAGTGCTAAAATGAACCTTATTTGCCGTACTCGGTTGAAGATTGTTAGAAGTATCCCATAACCGTTATACCCTATAATAACTTTATAAGATTATCGAGGTAACGATTGAGAAATGAGAACAAGATTAGAAAGACAATATTCCAAATTCCTATAGCGGTTACAAAAGGGTATTAAAATAAAATAAACCAGTTCGTAACAACATTCTATTCAAATGCACACACATTTATGCATACCATAAAATGTGAATCAATTCGATCGATCTGGAGGTCGGTACTCTTTATTTCTAACAATACGACTTGTAAGCCATTTAACTGCTTCAGGCACACCTTCACCAGTTAATGCAGATATGGGCAATACTCTTGAATCACGGGCTGAAAGATGTTCTGCTATAGGATTAAATAATTCTTTTATTTGCTCAACTTCAAGGCTTGATTCAAGATCTTGTTTATTTCCTAGCATTAGTATAGGAACACCTTCTGAATCTTCATGATCTACAATTCCTAATAAAGTGTCTCTACATTCTTTTATTCTCTCTTGATCTGTTGAATCAACCACAAAAACCATTCCATGACATTCTTCATAATGCTGAATCCACATATTTCTAAGTGCTTCCTGTCCACCTATATCTTTTAATTTTAATCTTACCCCATCTGCTTCAACTCTCGCCATGTTTTGCCCAATTGTCGGTATCGTTTTGCCTGACATCTTTGTTCCTGAATAATCTGATTTGATTCTTTCTAATAGCGTCTGAGTTTGCAATTTTCAATGTTAGTACTATACAATGTTTAAAATACAAGCCAATCAAGCTTCTTTCACTTACTGTTTTTCCTGCATTATCAAGACCTAATATTAACACGGTATATTCTACATTGTAGTCAGTTAATACTCCTATTATTCCTTATTACTGTAAACAGCTAAACATATACATACCATCAGCTCTTGTGAGATTCAAATAAACGCTTCGAACAAGATGATACATTTCTGTTCTTTTCTAGTATAGATATCTAATCGGAAAACTTCACTCTGTTTACTATATACTTCATACATATAAACATATCATACGCTAAGCATAGCCTATATTAACCGGTTATAGGATAAGTTATTTATCTTACTCCTAAGCTGAAGCTTTCTTAAAATAATTATATAACGTAAGTATTATTTTAATATCCTAAATGTGATAAAAAAAGGTTATAAAATAGTGTCGAATTTCACAAGATGTTGGTGGCTTAACAAGATTAGCCTCATTTCATTGCCAACCGACATAATCTCTTCTCATCATTCTAAAAACTTCAATTTCACCACTCTTCATATCTGAAATCTTGTACGATTCCGTTCGAACTTTACCTTTTTCTTTCCATTGTTCAATGACTTTAACTTTCCGCTTAGTACCATCCCATTCTGCAACAAATCCTGCATGAATTGGATTACCAACTTCAACTGAATATTTCTGATGCAAACTTCCTCGGTGTCCTTGAAACTTAGCTGAATGAAATACAATTATATCTCCCGCTCTAATCTCATCAATTTGCTGAACTGATGAATTACCCATATTTGTATATACACATACACCATGGCTTTTCAATCCAATCGAAAATAACGAACCTTCAACACTATACTGTACATGTCTGAGTAAGCTGGAGTCACTGCCATCGCCAACTTTTAGTCCAACTGTTCGTAAGGCACTTTTCAAAACCGTATCACCCAACGTCCTAGACAAATCTCGCAACTTCTCTTTACTAGGCAAACTAGGTGGCGGGCTACTGCTTTGTTCAAATCTTACCTTAGACGGATCGTTAGCTTCGAATGTAGCACTCACAGTAGTTTGACTGTAATCGGTATATATCACATAAACATCTCTTGTAATCATACTAACTCCTCCTCGTTTATTCACTGTTTGATCTTCAACTTCAAATAGTATATCCGCAATATTAGCTAAGCTTGGAGGAACTCCATTTGGCTGAACCCACCAGTATGTAGTTTCTCCTAAATCAATAGGAGTTTCAGATATGTACGAGCTTACAACCTTAGAAGATACACTGTACTCTGAAATCCCTTTAGAAACATCCACAGATGTCATTGGACTATCAATCGATACTTTTTTAGCTTTTACCGTGCTTACTCCAGGTACCGGTTGAACAGGTGCTACATAACCTCTAGGTGCATTTCTTGGTGGTGCCGGTGGTTGTGATGGTGGTGGCGCTTGTGGAGCAGGTGGTGCTCTAGATGACTCATTCATGTGCCCCCCATCTGTTTCCTCGTAGGATCCTTCAAAATTTATATCTGTATCTTCATCCGCATCATAACCAGTAGCCTCACTTTCAACTCCAGATTGCACATTATCACTAATAAAACCGTCTGTTGCGCTAGGAATTGGTGGTGGCGCATGTGAAGGAATAGCTCTAACTGCCTTTCTTGCTTCTTCTACTCCAGGTATAGGGGGTGGGGGTGCTCTCGGCAACAAACTAGTTTGTCCAAATTGATCACTTTCATAGCCAGTGTCTCGATTCACAGATTGGAACACTGTGGGAGGCTCAAAACTAGGAATAGGAGGACTTCTCTCTAAGTTTTGATAATTGGCTTCCGTTATTGAGTTCCCTGTATTCGCATCCCCTATAACTTCTCTCTCGTCTCCACCGTCTGATCCAGAAGTATAGCTAGCAACATTGATGTCCTCTGATGACCTGGCAGCATTCTGATCTATGACTGGTATATGAAATGGCTCTCTTGGTGGCAATGGAGGTAATAGCGATTCGTTGACCTCGCTATTAGCACGCTTAGCAGTATTTGACTCAATTTTTTCAGGTGCTACAGGTAACTTTGGAACTTCAGGAACTATACCCTTCTGTGAGTTTGTCCTCGTGTGTTCCTTCTTATTACTACTCGCTGGTGGATATAGAGGTATCTCGGGTGTTTGGTATGGAATAAGTGGAGGAGCTTCGCTAGATAGCTTCGTAGTCGCAAGTTCCTTGGTAAGATCTGATAGAGGCTGCGGCTCAAATGGAATTTCTCCCTCTGCGACGGCTCTATCATTTATAGCCTCATCATGTTGTGATGTAGGACTTTCTGGAGAACAATATTCATCAGAATCGTGCTTGTCTATGTCCTGTATTGTTTGTTCTGCTCCTGCGACGTGTTGGGCTTCTTCTTCTTCTTCTTCTTCTTCTTCATCATCATCATCTGATTCACAATCTTCTTCAGCTTGTTTAGCTAATGCTTTAGGTACAGGGACATTTGCAAATGGTAGAACAGGAACTGCTACAGGACTTATAGGAGTTTCTAGATATTCTTCAGATTTAGAATGATCAACTGTCATCTTGGGTTTAGCAGAAGCAAGAGGCATTGGGCCAGGCATTGGAATACCTCCCATTGGAAACATCCCCATTCCACCTGACATTTTAGCCATTCTTTCCCTAAGTGCAATACGTCTCGCAACTTCGGGGTCAATTTCTTCTTCCTCGTCTTCTTCCAATGCTTTAGAAGTTAAAATTTCGCCTTCCTCTTCTTCTCTAACTGGTTGTTCTTCTTCCGCATCATTAATCGTGTCACTACAAGTTTTGTCTTCGCTTTCTATTTCTTCTTCTGTGGCTATTAAATGTGAAATATGAGGTCTGTGTGTATCTGAACTAATTCTTGACTTTAAACTAGCAGAATCGCCAGTACTTTCTACGCTTCGTCTTCTTTCAGTAGCAGCACTGATCAGTGGAACATCGGATATAGACTCGCCAGTTTTATCAGCACTAAAGCCATGTGTGAGAGAAAGTCTACGTTCTGCAGCTTCTGCAGTTGGAGAAGATATTTCAGTTACAGAGTCACGTCTTTTCTTGCGAGTAGCTGTGGTGGTACGAGCTTGCTGTTCAAGCTGCTGCTGCTGCAAAAGTGCTATGCGATCTTTAAGACTACTCGTTACAACAGGTTCTTCTTTCTTGTGCGATTCGTGTTCAAATTCTTCCTTATTAGCCACGGGTGCAGTCGTCTCCATTGTATGACGTTTTGTAATAGTAGAGAGAGAAGGAATTGAAGGTACATAGCCAGAAGGTGCAGGAGCAACAAAAGGTTTTTTGACCTGAGATTCGACTTTAACCGTTTGACCAGGCTGAAGCGGCTTATCTTGAATTTGCTTAAAAGCGGCAAGTCTATCTTTGAAAGATGCAATTTCAGTAACAGGCTTATCATCATGGGCATTTTCAAATAGTATAGGAGATACCTGAGCTGGCGCAATAACTGGAGATTCAGCCTTGGGTGATGTGATCTTTTCAGATTCGGCCTTGGGAGTAGCAAGCTCTAGTTCATCCTGCTTCTGAACTTTAGCCCTTGGTCTTGTAGGAATAGCAGGGCCAGGCTCGTATTTTTCAACAAAATTGCGAGGAAACATTCCGGTTTTTTGGTCTAAGTTGCCTTCATACCAATCGTCGTCATCATCGTCGATAATATCAATAATCGCATCCTTGTCAAAAGATAAGTCCTCCTCGTGCTCTGATTTATAAGGAAAGAGTGCCTTAACTTTAAAAAGAGACATTCTTACAATTAGAAGTCTGATATCTTAAAAATTAATTATAAGTGAGATTTGTAAAACCTAAAGTAATAAGAGTATAAGATACTGGACAAAACGGAACAATGGCAGTTTCTATAAGAACTAGTGAGGGGTGAAATGTAAGGAAATAAAGAGCAAAAAAGAGTCACAAAGCAATATCCTAAAGAGCAGAAAATGCCAGGCAGTCTATATGACTAAATTTACACTCTATAAATTAGTAAGATATTACTTAGTTCGTTGGAGGATGGTCAAAAACTCGATCAGAAAGCTTGCTTATGTATGATGTATCAAAGCAAATTAAGTGTGAAAGTGTGTCCTTATCCTAGCCTATATAACCGCTAAGCAACTTGATAGCAAATAAACTAGCTACCAACTATCCTATAAGTGTATATATAAACTATTTAGTATCCTTATATCCCATAGTGGTAACATGACCGGTTACTGTTAACTTACGTACATATCAGTCAATCATGAAAGTTATAGGCCAAACCAGAGCAGGCGTTTCGAAGTGAAATGATGGCTGAAAAATGAGGAACCGCAATTTGCGATTTCTATAAAATAACAATAACACTTCAAACTGCTAAGCCCCATACAGAATGCCTAACCTTTTATAAATAATATTCAAGAGTTATTCTTGCCCTAAAAAGTAAGCCAAAGAAATCCTAAATATATTCGTCTTAATTTGTAGACCTTCCTGATCTTTGAGCAGGCCTCTAAATTGTACAGATCACATCATATGATCATTATAAATTACACCCCAATAAAGCATGGCCCCATACTTCGTCTTCTATTTCTTTTCAATTTTCCACTTAAGTCTATTTACAATGAAGAGGAACAAAACTATTCGACTTCCTGAGTAGTTGGAAGTATAAATGCAGGTGGCTTCGAAAGTGAAGCGTCGGCAGCAAAAAAGTCGGAATTTTCTAATGGTCTAATATGGAAAGGTGGTTTTTCCTTGGATATATCTGTGGCATCTTCAAATTTTTCGCCATTTGAAACAGAAGCTAACTTAGCTATCTCATCATAAGAGGAAAAGCTGCGTATAGATTGTCTCATAGCATGCATTACAGCATCACGGCAAGCTTCCTTCATTTCACTTGGAGAAAAATTTTCAGTTTGAGCAACAAGTGTATCAAGATTAAATTCCGTGGACAAGTCAGTATCTGAAAGAGTTAGATGCAAGATATGTCTACGTTGATTTGAGCCAGGCAATGAAACAGCAAACTTCTTAGGCATACGTCTTAAAAATGCAGCATCTATATCGTTTGGCCTATTTGTTGCTCCAAGCACGACTATTCTTCCAGAAGAGTCCAAACCATCCCAAAGAGTCATAAATTCTGATTTCAAAAGAGCAGTGACTTCATGATCGTTACTTTGGCGCTCACGAAGAAAAGAATCAATTTCATCAATAAAAATAATTGAAGGTTCAAGCTTCTTTGCGAGAGAAAAAATTGCTGCAACTAGCTTGTTAGACTGTCCATACCATTTATCTAAAATTGCAGAAATCTTAATATTGAAGAAAGTAGCGCCTGATTCCTTGGCAAGAGCTTTGGCCAGCATAGTTTTGCCACATCCTGGAGGTCCGTACAACAAAATGCCTCTTGGAGCTTGTAAAAGGCTTGAAAATCCTGAAAACAGATCGGGCCTAGCAAGTGGAAGTAATATTGATTCTTGTAAATCGGAAATAATACTTTCAAGACCGCCGACATCGCTAAATCCAATATTTATCTCCTCAGGGGTCATTATCTGTGCTAATATTTGTTTTTCATACTCATCTAAAGTACAATCAAAATCGGGTCTAGATGATTTAAGACGTTCGAGCACTGTTCCTGCTTTGCGTTTTGTTTCAGCTGATGCTTCACCTGTGGATACCTGACTGAGAAAATAGCTAAAGGACAAGTAAATAGTTGAGCCAACTCCTATACAAAGGATTATGTCGGCAATAATTTTTGGGTCAAGTCTAAACTTGCTCATTTTTTAGTTAGAGCGACTTTGTTGAAAGTTTTGGTTAAGATCCTCGTAAAAACAAAGAATGATTTCTGGTCGTCCTTTAAAACTGCTTCGTTTTACCAGCCAGTCAAAAGGAATGCACAATAGCTGAAAATTTTAAAACCCGAGACCAAATAAAAGAGATATCTACTCCTTTTTCTTGCTAAACAAAAAGTAGGTGCACTTGTCTGTAGAGATAAGAATACGTAAAGAAGAAGAAAAAAAGTGTATATAAAAAAGATCGCCTGGTGGTGTTTTTTCTTGTAAACAGATTATCCCATACACTTTACGCCTATTCCATAGATAGTCTAACTTGTAACCAGTTAAGATAAGGGACTGCCGATATAGGGGCAATCTGACTAAATTAATAGTGAGTTCATTTTTCGTCACATGCATTCCTGAAAATGATCCGAAGAATAAAACCAAGTCATAAAATATATTCCCATTTATTCATAAACAATCATAAATTGATTATGTCATTAGATCGAAAAACTGTTAGTGTTCTTTAATATCTTTGACATTAAATCCTTTAGGCAAAAGGCCTTGTGCGGTAGGGTCATTCGAATCATCTAAAGATAGATTGGAAACTTGAAAAATCACATCAGATAAAGTCTTATCACCACCAGCAATATCTAATTCTTCATATAGAACAGTTTGATTCTCATACGTAGAAGATCCATATGGTGAATATAGTATATGTGGTCTCATCCAAGTAGCTTCAGATGAAAGTTGTGCCCTATAAAACATCGATGCCTGATAATGTGTCCTACTGCAATAATGTGTAGTATACGATGTAGGTAAACTTAATCGGCTCGCTTGGCGTATTCGTATAAGATTCGAATGACTATCACATAAAGGATACCCACAAAATTTTAAAATATTTCTTTCATCTACAATTAGATCATACTGCGAAGGAGTCAAAAACCTTGAAGCAAACTTTAAAAACAATAAATCAACTTTTTCGGTCATTGTTTCAGTTAAAATAACATCAATCTCTTCAGCTTCTGAAAACTTTAAAAGTCCAGGTTTATTGTACTTTCTCCAAATTTCTGCAAATTCTTGCAATGACTTTGATTCAATGTATTGGTACCTATCAACAAGATCTGTCCATCCTTTACTTTCAGTTTCCATGTTTAATTAGTTCCTTTCTTGCAAATATACTCAGCCTTAGCATACGCTTAAAAATCTTACCGTAAGGTCTCTGAATAGTATAGCAATTACTTCTTGCTTAGATAGAAAGACAAGAAAAACTGCTAGGTGGGCGCTACTGTGCTTACTTCGAAGATCAACTTTAGTATACTCTAACCGCTTATGAGAAAAATAACTTGACCGCCATAGCGTGTATGGCAAATGCGTGTATAAAATATACGGCTCATAAGCGTTTTGGAATCCAATATTCTAAGCCAAAATACACTTACCCGGTATAGTTGACATTTTTCATGGGGCGGTCAGCCAATAGGTCGCCGCCACCGCCAGCAAAAATTGGCCTTACCGCCCCATCCCTGGTTATAGGATATCTGGAAACCATAACCGGTTACATCATTCACACCTAGAGCAACTGGCCTTTTTACATAAAGCCATGTAACAAAGCCAAAACACAGGGTAATTGTAGAATAAAGTTTTTTTTACCATGAATAAGGTTTATGGTAAAGCTTTCAGCGAATAGTTAGTAACGATAGATTGTTGCAAAACTTTATTCTATAATTACCCTGTGTTTTGGCTCTGTTACATGGCTTTTTGTAAAAAGGCCAGTTGATCTAATTCACACCTTATTTAATAATTTAGGGGTTACGGGTTCTACTGTAGAAACGCGTAAAAGTAAACTTCATAGTCATTCGAATCCTCTTTGTTTCTTTTTCAAGGTAAGGTTACTTCTTTTATAAAATAGACAAAAGAAACAGACGCGTCATACGACCCTTTTCCTTTTTTACAGTCGCACTTTGATTGATTTTAAATTCTGATTTCTTTTCATAAATCATGACAAACTCTAATCTGGAAGAACAGCAATACTTAGATCTTTGTGGAAAGATTATTCAGAATGGCGAAATAAGACCTGATCGTACAGGCACTGGCACAATCTCCATTTTTGCTCCTCCACAATTACGCTTCAGTTTAAGGAATAATACTCTTCCCTTACTAACAACTAAACGCGTCTTCTTTAGAGGAGTATTGCAAGAATTGCTCTGGTTTGTGCACGGCTCCACTGATGCCAAATTACTTTCAGATCAAAATATCCATATCTGGGACGGTAACGGATCTCGTGAATACCTTGATTCTGTAGGTCTTAGCCATAGAAAAGAAGGCGATCTTGGCCCTGTGTATGGCTTCCAATGGCGACATTTCGGTGCAAAATATGACACCTGCGATACTGACTATACAAATCAGGGTGTCGATCAACTCGCAGAAGTTATTCATAAGATCAAAAATAATCCTCATGATCGTAGAATAATTATGTCCGCGTGGAATCCTGCTGATATCCCTCAAATGGCTTTACCACCTTGTCATATGTTCGCACAATTCTATGTTTCTTATAAAACTGAAGTGCCGGAACTGTCTTGTCTTCTTTACCAACGCTCTTGTGATATGGGTCTCGGCGTACCTTTCAACATTGCATCGTACGCACTTTTAACACATATGATAGCGCATGTATGTGGCATTCAAACCGGTGAATTAATCCATACTATGGGTGATGCACATGTTTATAGAGATCATATTGATGCTTTACAAGAGCAAATCAACAGAACTCCAAAAGATTTCCCCACTCTGAAATTCTCACGAGACGTTAAAGACATAGATGACTTTAAATTCCAAGATTTCCTTGTCGAAAATTATAATCCTATGGGTAAAATCCAAATGTCGATGTCCGTTTAACATTTCGCTATTCAATATTCAAATAATTAATACTTTCAAAAAAGCGCTTCACATTTTTTTGCTTTGTTGCTATTATTTGTTTTCCTTTCTTTCTCCAGATATCCTATAATCAACCTTTGTCATTAAAAATCTGATATAATAAATAATTGTTTCATTCGTAGCTAACTCGTGTTCCATTTCTGTCAAGTTGTGCCTTGCTTTGTTGTTCATAATTCTATATCCTGTGTTCTCCACGCTTGATCCTCGTTTACAAATGCACGTACAACTTTATTAAAAGCACCTTCAATGACACTTCCTATCGATCTTTGGCTGTCGGTACTCTTACGAGGCTCCGTTTCTTCAATATCCTGTAAACTTAGTAAGTTATTACAATTCTGACCAGAAGGAAATAACGCAAGTGCGTTTCTTGGAACCCTTACTACGGGAACTTTCCCAATTCCAATAACAGAAGAAAGTCCTTCAACAATAAACTCTATATGTAACGAATTCAATTTCTTTTCTACATCAGTTGTGCAGGCAGCAGTTCGATCGATATCATATGGAATCTTACAATCCTCTGCTGGTAGTAAAAGTATTTGCTTCACTTGAATATCATCAATTGTGTACCACATTCGATTTGCTCGTCTTATAACCTCCTTTGGTATTCTATATAACAGTACAATGCCTGCCATTGTATCGATTGGTCTTACAATATGGGCATAAGCGAGAATAGGGTTCTTTATTCTTGGTAAATTAGAAGCAGATTTTGGCTTTGGTTTCTTATTTTGGGTAATATCTTCAGATGTGACGCCTGCGGTATATGAATCAACCCAAGATACATCAAATGTATCATTCCGTTCCGTAGAAGCACCATTCAATCTAGAATTACGTCTTCGCAAACTCACAGGTCTCTCTGCTACTTCAGTAGATTTTGTACTAGAATAAAGTCCTAGAAGATCACGATTGGCATCTATGGGAGGATCTAACTTCTCTTTATGTGAGCTTCTGCTTCGCATTTGTGTTAAATAGTCAGTTAATGGATGAGTCTGCACGAAGATAAAAGGTATTTGAAGAGAAGCCCCTAAACAATTAAAAATCAAATAAAAACCGTAAACTAATCAATCGTAGTCGTCTTGTATACAGCCCAACGTTATCGGTTTCCACTGCAACTTGCAAGAAGGAATTCGTTGGTTAAATGATCTCAGCTATGTGCACCTATTCGTGATTTCTTATACGTATATCTTCCCACCTAATAGCTATATAATAAAATAATTCAGCTAACCCCTATAAAATACTTTAAGCTTCGCTATATATTAAGGCTTCTAAATGATGTATATGTTATGTATTCCCTTACCTTCAAGTTCTATTCTAAAATAGCACTTGCTGGTTAGTTAGAAGGAAAACTGATGCAGAGGTAAATGGGTAAGCTTTGGGAGGAAATGGTGGGAATTATAAAACCTTATATTATCCTATAAGGTTAATTAAAATAAACTAAAAATAAGTTAAGTTAGGTAAGTTAACTTAACTTAACTTACTGAGGTAAGGGCTTATGTGTTACATAACGTCTCATAACGGTATTTACTATGTTTTAAGATGTCTATTTGAAAAAATAGCATAATGGGCTCTGTGTTAACTCTGCAAATATCTATTAGAAGGAGCAGAAAATGAATATACTTCCTCTATTATTTTGTTTTTTCATTTCTATGTCCTAGAAAATATAAACTATCAATTACAATACACCTTCTGTACTATTGGTAAAAAAACGTGCTCTTTCTTGAAAAGAGTTCATGGTGTATTGGTACCCAATCAAACTAACATCTGTATATAATATAATAATAATATAGGATAAACCAGATAGATAACTGCCATCCAAAATCACTAAGTAATATATAAGAACAACCCTCTTCTATTTGTTCATACCTTCATCCTCGCGTTTAAGAACATAGTCGTACCATTCATTCACCCTCATAGAAAACGGCAAGGATCCAATATCCGCAATGTCTGTATCAGGTCCAGCTGGTGTACCTACTGCACTATGTTCTCTAGTACCCATCAAACTTCCTGGAACTGAATTGTTGCTGCTCATAGGCCAGTGTGGGAATGGTCCTGTAGATAATGTTCCATTACCTCCAGCATTAAAATGATGCTGCAAACTCTGTGGAGCTAGCACATGCTGCTCTTCTGCTTCAGCATTGCTGCTTTCTAAAAATGGCAATATATCTGATTCATATTCTGCCACAAACTCTGAGTTATTCCATAATTCTCCATTATTCACTCTTCCAATTGACTCATCAAGCATTGCTGATGATCCGGTACTGCTTGCAGCACCAGCTTCAGCATATTCGTACTCATTGCCCTTTGACCAAGTTCCTAAAGTATCCATACTAGAGCTATCCGGAATCATAGCACTAACTAGTCCTGTATCCGCATCTGGCGGAGGAATGGCAGAAACTGGAATTTCGTTTTGAGAAGCACGTCCAGACAAGTTAATTTTGTCTTCTGCAAACAATTGGGATGGCTCGAACATTTGCATAGATGAACTTAAATCTCTTTGCGGCTCAGTGTAAAAATTCATATTCTGAAGCCAGTCTCGTGGGCTAGAAGGCCGTGAAAGTCCTAAAAAAGGTGTCATGCTTCCACTTGGCAAAATACTTTCCTCTCTAACACTTAAAATTTCTCTCTGGGTGTTATCTTTATTATTCGCTGCATGTTTGCTTTCGCCAGCAATCTTTGCATCATCTTCAGCATCTCCGTTTTGGGCATAATCGTATCTGGTGTAAGGAATCGGGTCGGACCTGCCCATGGTCGCAAAAAATTTCGAAAGCATTTCGGGGCTCTGTTGTACATACTTCAAAACTCTTAAACACATTTTCGCAGCAAGCCAGTTTCTAGCAAATGTGTTCATTAGCTTCTCACATATGGTTAAAGATCTTTCGGCGTTCTTGGCCAAAACCTCTTGCTGACTTCGCGTTTGGTAAAGAAGAAGTACCATCGACATGAATAATGGGTAGGTATAAAAGACATGGCAGTTTTCAGTTTCTGGCATTGACAGCATATTTCCTGCAATTCTTGCAACCATATGCGAGGCTTGAAATGCAATCCGTCTAGAAGGATAACCTGTACGTCCATCTTGCAATTTAATTTGCTTTACAAGATGTAACTGATGTGATAGACAAACTGCAGTATAATATTGCAAGTATAAAAGAGAATTAAAAAATCTGTGAGATCTCTTCACATGTGAATGATATTTTAGTTCGTCCGGTAAATTCTGTCTCCAAATCGAAAGTGCCATGTCTGAATACGCAATCGCTTTTGCGTCAAACCTTCTATACTGCGCTGAAGCAGTATATTGCTGAGTTAGAACAATCCCCATTATCTCTGCTAATTTTAGACTGTGAATAAAAAATCTAATTTTGTACAAATCTGGTCCAAACAAGAGAGGTCTTCCAAGCTCTTCTTCATTAAAATCATCCTCGGCAATCATTTTAACGTCCATATCGTTTGTACTTATGACTAAAGGACGTCCTAATGCAACAGCAATAACTCTATCGCGATAAAACAAAGACCACCATATTCGCTTCCACATTTTCTTTTCTTGTGGGGACAAATGGGGATTGTTGTCATTATTTCTGTGCATTCCTAAGCCTTGTGCGACTAATATAGCAACTCTTGTCCAGTAAGCAGAATTCTTTATAATGTCCTCTGGGCCTTCATACCACCAGCCTAGGACGCCTAATGCTTGAACAATTGTAATTCTGTCAGTTTCGTAGTTAGAGTCGTAAAGAGCCTTAGCACGTTTATAAAAGGTAAGGCATGCAAGATCAATTTTCCCATCACTGTCAAGAAGAGCAGAGTTTCTGCAAGCTTTTGATGCAGCTAAAAACATGCATTGCAGGAGAAGTAAAGAAGGAGGATCCTGCGGATCGTTGTATTTTCGCATGAACTCATTCCTATTGATAAGTGGAATAATAGGATGAACCCATTTGAAATAGCAATCTATCAAGTCGTCGCATACTTCTTTAGGAGGAATTAAAAATGCGCCCTTTAACTTTAAAACTTCAAAATCATCAGAATCTATATCTCTTGTTGAATTTGAATACTCGGCACTTGTTACAGCAGAGAAATCTGCATGTCCGCTATCACCAAACAATCGTGGAACAACATGTGAAGGACCATAGAATATAAACCGGCTACGTTTGGGAGCAGGTAAAACATTTGAGTCAGATTTAACAGGAAGCATACCTCGAGACTCATGCAAAGAAGCTGCTGAAGTGCCATTCCAAGAAGAAGCGGCAAGTGAAGCAATGCTAGGCAATGCTCTATCAGATGTGTCCTCGTTGAGAGAGCTTCGCTCTAAAAAATCTGTTTCCGGTTGATTCGAAGCACGGGAAGAAATATTCTGCTGAGAATCTTCCGAGATATTTTTTTTCTTGTGGACCTGTGTAGCAGTATTAGCCGATTTCTGGGATACGTCAGAGGCATTTCTCCTCGACCTTTGAGGTATACGACATTCACAATTAAACGCCACGCAATTTGTACAAGGTATACGCGTTGTGACATCACATCTTACTTTTCTTGAATGGCATACTTCGCATGCTCTAGAAGCTCTTGCGCGTCTAAATGACCTGCTCTTGTTCGAAGTGGATGATTCAGTTGCGGTTGCAGACTTTGCCATTCTATCAAGGTTCACTTCTTTTGCATACACTTTCAAACCTTATCTAATCAGATAGTTATACGGGATACAAGATTTATCAATCTCTTTACTAACCACAAGAATGCAAGCTTTCAAGTATTAGAGTATGACAAGGGAAATCTGTTACGTTATATCGTTCTTTTTCTTCAAAACACTTAATTTACGCACATAGAAATGACTTAAAAGACTTGTACATTCACACCAAAATATAATACTAATTGTATGCTGTAATATTCAAATATCTACCTTGTACTGTCAGTCACAAACAAGTTGTTATCCAGTTTCGCTATGTTGTTCACTTATATATTAACTTAAAGAAAATAATGGTGAAGTATAATTAATTTAATAGAAATCGTGGTGAGGTTTAAGCTCTATGCTTGAAGGGAAATGCGGGGCAAACATTTTTTAAGTTTTCTATAGAAATTTCCTGTACAAAGGAGAATTTTATTGGTTAACAGAACATCTTAAAGCTATACTTTCTTGTTTTTTTACTATAATTGACAATTTCATGTATCCCATAATTATATAACGGTTAAGCGCTAGTATCCCATAAGGAATATAACCTGCAGTTATATTGGATATGTGCCTTCCCCTTCCTATAGATTCTAAAACTTCCTGATGATGTAGAATTAGGGAATTTACATTATCCTATAGGAATTACCAGTACTCTTTTAATTATAGGATAAATCAATATCCTATAGCTTATATCCCATATACAAAGACGCTATTTTGCATGGGGTACCTGGAAGAGCATCCTCTTTGCTTGGGTAGCACTTTTTTTTTCTTTGCATACAACTAAGGTATATGGGATTTAATAGATCCCATATACCTTACATACAACTGCGTTTAAAATCTCTTTAAACTGGGAGTTCTCTGTTTGTATATCCTAACCGGTATCCTATTTTATTTTAACTAACGGTTAGCTTATAGTTTATTAATGGCTAAAAGCTAAAAAACGTAAAATTAATAATTGGTAAGATAGCACTTTGGATTAAACTTGTAATATAACCAAAAACGTATTAATCATCGTAATCGTAATGCAAACTTATATATTTATATCTGCACTCCAGCAACAATAACGTTGCCAATGTATTCCAATGCTATAATGAAAAAGCATAAAGCACTGGCGATGCAATAATGGCTAATACTTGTCCCAATATCTAACCAACTTCCTTCATCTCGAACCAAATAAAAAAAGTTCAATGTCAAAATATCCGTAATAGACATAACTAGTGAAAATAATGCTGATGTTTCAACTTTTAATTTATGATTCAAAATACTCAACGCTCCTGAAAGAATTGCAAATGGTACAAGAATCTTGTAAATCAATAGTGCACCCATTGAAAAAGGATCAAACACAGGAATCAGCCGGTATACTGAGTCTAGAGAAAACGATGATATAGATGCAATATTTCCCGTGCCAAAGAAAGCAACTTGTGCTAAAAAGAAAAATGTCAATGCAACATCTAAAATTTGAATATTCAACGTTCCTGCTTTAGATTGAAATGTAGATGTGTAAATCCCATGTTCTAGTTCAACCCATGTTGTAGATGTCAGAAAAAATATCACATAAAACAATCCTTCATAAGAAATTGTAAGAATAATGAAAGTCGGTGAAAACGTCAAAAATAATACTAGTTCTCGAAACGTGTAGCTTTGTTGATGGTTCCTATCTAGTGAATGTAGACAGGGTGCAAATACAGATAACATCAAACAGGCCCATCCAGCAGCTTGATTCTCAAGTTTTAGTCCTAACCCTTTGGCCAAATCATCAACGGTAAAATAGGTAACTGTAAGTGTAGCTGGGATAAGCAAAAATTGAAACCCCAAGATAAACGCTGTAAGCCTTGTAGGTCTTGCGGTCTTATCTCTCAAAGCAGATATCATTCCAATAAGTCCAAAAAAGCTCATGAGTCCTCCCGCTAGAAGTATTTGGCCCATGTCTTCAGCCTTGTTGGCAGGAAGAAGAGTGAAAACACTCATTGACCCACAAAGTACAGTCCACAGCAAACTGGTCTTGTAATTATTACATGTCCATGTGAAACTCTTAAAGTATGGCCAAAATCCAAGAACTATAAAACATACTGAAAATGCCTCTCTTCTGAAGTATCCAATAACAACTGTCTCAAACAATACCACAATTAAGCCTACTGACTTTAACGTGACAAACAAAGTGCCAAACGTACTTCTCAAACCAGTGAAATAATAGAAGCCTTTCTTAAAATTAGAAAACTGTTCTATGAATGCAGTCCAAAAAAGTATCGGAAAAAACGCATAAAAATAATACAAGATTGGAGAGCTCTGATACCAAAGAACGTATGACAATGATCCAAATAATGCAATTCCGGAAAAACGAAGCATCCAACATTTATACAGAACTAACTCATTCGCAGGTAAGATATAAGAAATTAAAAATGAAGAAAACGCAAATAATATCCATCCAACATAACCAAATGTCACAATAGTCTGTAAAAATATCCAATTATACTTTTGTAGATAACTCAACCCATCTAAAGTAGTCTGAATCAAGTCAATCGTATCAAGAATAGCACTCTCGTATTTTTTAGAAGCAATATATTCTTCGATAACTCTAAGTCTATTGTAATAATGCAAGTCGCCAGAAAGTTCTTCATATTCCGTATATCGAAACTGTTCTGATACTACATGAGACTCCTTGATAATGTACTGCTCTAGAATTTCGTATGCATTTGCAAGAAAAGAGATCGCAGATGTCTTCAAGTCAGCATCAATGTATGCCAATGGGAGAGTACCCACTGAGTTGGAAGGATAATTCAAGCCAACAAGATAAGACATTAAAGCAGCAATATCAGCCTGCTCAACGTCATGCCTTTCAACAGGGAAGTTCCATGGCTCAGAAAACTCATCGTGGCCAAAATCTCCAACAGATGGTTTTGAAATACCTGCACCCCATGCTATTAAGGGAGTACGTGTGTTATCTGGATGGCCGTCGCCGTGAGAGCCCCAGTCGCTCATACCATGATCTGCTGTAAAAACATATGCCGTCTTTTCATCGCTATAAAAATCTTCAGCAAGCTGATATATCCTCTTAACACCCTCGTCGACGTACTGTATATTTCTATAGTACTCAGAAGAGTATGGACGCTTAGCATGACCAGCAGTATCAATTCCAAGTAAATGCAAAAAAAACACAACTCCAGGTTGACGCAATTGCTCGTTAAGAGTTGCGTTGCTCTTAGCAGTTTGAAATAGCTTTTCAACACGCTCAAAAACAAACTCATCAAGCTCCAAAGTGGATTTAGTGAAATCCTCGTGATCAGAATCATACATGTCAGTAGATATGGTGCCCGGTACTGCACCTTGAGCAAACATAGGCAAGATATCTGGAGAGCCCCAAGACCAAGTGTGACTACTCTGATTAAAGACAGAATCAAAATCTACAGGATTTTCCTTCCAGCCTTTGGTTACGGCAGAGACGTCTTCATAAAACCCTGCAATTAGTGCAACATGACCTGGACGAGATTCTGTAGGTACGCGTGTATGGGAGACACCAAATGTGCCCTTTTCTTCAACGATTGATCTTAAAAATGGAGCAAGATATACAGCATTTGAAGTATCAGGGTCTGGAAGAGGTAAAAAACATTTGTCAGCGCGAAGGCCATCTCCTACGAACAAAAAAAGTCTGTTGGCAGGGCCAGGACTGCTCTTATGCTGTTTCATGCCATGGACTAATGGACTTACAAAGTAAATATCAAAGATGGACCAAGTGTATACCAAATGAAATAAGATTCCAATTAGGACTAACCATTTGCGACTCAAATATATCATACTGATAAATATTTAAAAAGGGCATTAAAACGCGTCTATACGCGTCTAACTTTTCTTTTATTGAATAAACTTGGCGTTTTGATAAATTGATCAAGAACACTATTTTATATAGTTAAACAATAATATCTATATATATAAGAAATAAATATAAAAATGGCTCTTGTAACAGAAAAAAAAACAGCAAAAAAGGGTGTTTACTTTTATATACGTACAAGTTTTGGGTTGTCGTCGAGGTTCACTTTTCTAGCCAATCAGACTAAGCATTTCACCTTTCCGGACCTCAAGGCTATGCTTGTACTTTCAAAAGTGAGTGTAAAAATGGTACTTCTGAATATTCCACAAAACAAGCCTTAACTTATAATACGCACGGATAAGACTAATTATGCCCCTTGTCAATAGTAACCCCGTAAGTTTCACTTTCTAATATCATGAGACATTACCATATATACTCTAAAAGCCTCTTTCAGTAGCACGCTGAACGGTAAAAAGCATTTTCTGCAGTTCGCATTTGAACTTCTTATTGCGTCTAGTCATCCTCAAACGTTTTCGCGTATTTTTTGGCTTTTCATGAAACTTTTGGAGGTTAACAGTGCGCGTGATATTCAAGTCTCTTATCATAGGAGCAAGACGACGAAGTGTGGCGCCTATCTCTCCCGTGCCTGGTCCTGAGTCCTTATGAACTGGTAAGACTTTACCAGCATGTGTTGAAAAATCTGCAAGCCCATCTGGAAATATAGATGACTGTTCCTTTTTAATAAATGGTGTGCCTTTACTTCCAGCAGTAGTACCTCTCCAGAAACTCTTGCTTAGATCAAATCTGGAAGGCTTAACGGCTTGGTTTTCTCCAAATTGTGTCATAGCTTCTACATATTTGCTAATAGGTGTCATAGTAGGACTGTTATCGTCATTATCTTTAGCTGTGATTGACTTCGCAGAAAACATACTCACTCTAGTAGGAAATTTTAGCATTTTCTTGCTTCGTCTTACCACGAATAAAATGTTTCTAATTGTCAACATCTTGTATAATCATATATCCAGCTGCCAAAATTCCTTGAACTTTTGTCCTATTGTTTGAAATTAAAAATAACTAACGGTTATTATTCGCTTCTTTAGGTCTGAAGTGTAAAATAAGTCTTTCTTGCAAAGAAAAAAAATCCTACGATGTCATGTAACCGTTAGTGGTAGAAAATAATACAGGAATGCCCATAGTCCTTCGTGTATAACCCGTAGTACAGGGTTGTGGCGGCGAGCCACAGCATGTATGGCAAATGCGTGTATAAAGTATACGGCTCATAAGCGTTCTGGAATGAAATATTGTAAACAAAAATGCACTTACCCAGTATAATTGACATCTTTCATGTGGCGGTCAGCCATTAGGTCGCCGCCACCGCCAGACCGCCAGCAAAAAAAATTGGCCTTACCGCCCCATCCCTGGAGTAGCATCATCCAAGCACCAATATCTTAAATAGCTCAGCCATGTCCTAATGCATCTCTGGTTTTGTCCTGTATTACCAAGGTCAGTTTTTTGTTTTATTTTTTTGTTTATTTCTGTATAAAGAACTGAATAATGACCAGTAATTTCCGCGAAGCTGATGGTTCAGGACCCTCGAATCCATTTTTATTCCAAACTAGTGTTGAAGTTCCAGGATTGAAATGTAATCCCACAGCTAGTGCATTGTCTCCTCCTCCTAGTATCAACAATTTAAATTATTTGAGCTCTTCTGCTAATCCACTTGACTCTAAGCCATACAACAACAAACTTTGTAATAAAGAAAGAGTTCAAGCTGCAGATTCATCTCTGGATCAATATGCCAACCTTGTTTCGCTTTCAGATGGATATTTTTCTGCTACTAAACTTGAAACATCATTATTTGTTTATTCTATACCGGAATACCTCAATTTTGAAAAATTTGAATTGCTTTGTGAAGCTATAAATTTGCCAATAGAACTTGCACCTGGGCTGTCTTCATCTAATGTGTGGTATCAATGGGTTATCTGCATACTTGACACTCCTAGGTCTTTATACATAGCTGCACATTTTTTTTCCCGTTTGAATTTGTCATTCACAGTGCATCCAAACGCACATTTGGTACTTTTACAGTATCAAGATATAAAGCAAGAAGTTTATAATTCTATAGACGAGTGCTCGTCTGAAGCCTTCAAAGTTCTTGGTGATTTTAAGACCTCTCCGATCAATACTTCAGCTGTATCTAGTGCTGATACGCACTTGTTAGCCCACGATGGAGTAACATCGGTTGATAACAGTTCTAATAAACTTTCTTCTAAAGCTAATAGATGTAATACTTCATCATCTGTACACTTGCAACATCAAATTGCAGAAGAAATTGAGAATTTTAGAGCCTATGCTAATGCAAAAGAAGGACAGAAATCGTCATCTATTGGTAAATCTGGTCATTTACTGCATTATGCTAAAAGAAATAACCTTTCAGAACCCTCACATAAACAAAGTGATAGTACGTACGATTTTGACACGGATGATATCTCTGTTATTTCAGATAGTATCCTTGAGCGAACCGTGAGGCATGAACAAGATATATTAGAGCACGAAAGATACATAGGAGCATTGGCTGATATATCAGAATTCACTAAGTTCAGATTTGACAATTATCACAGCGACCACATTAGATTATCTCTGAAAAGAAAAGAGCAAGAAATTGCTTCTCAAAGGCTATTAAATATTCTTGAAAACTATGACGATGATCTAACAGAAAGCAATCAGTCTGATTTGTATTATTCTGACTTTTCGAGATGGCACATCGGAAGAAAGGATTTTCGTACCAAGGAAGAACATTCCGATGAAAAATACATAAATGGATACAATTCTGAAACTGTTGTTGATGCCTATTCTTCAGCCAATCCTAATAAATCTGAATTAGATGAACTATCGAAGTCTTGTGACACTTGTTCAGCTGATGACGTTCGGGAAGTGAGCAACTTGACTCGCAGTTCTTTAAACAATGGAGAGGATATATCTGATACTGCAACCCTTGAAAAAGTACTGAAACTGGAGATTTTTTGGAAGAATTTTGATGACAACAAATGGGTAGACGTGGAAAACTTCATCCATGACATTGTGACAGAATATTTAGGAATCGAAGAGCGAGATTTTGAACAATTCATTATGGATCAATTACGATCCACTCCAACCATTGATACTCTGACAGAGCAGTTAGATATGGTCTTTGAAGGAGATACGAATGAATACGTTAAGAAAATATGGAAAGCAGTATGGTTGATATCCAGCACTTGAATGTATGATGAATATACGATTTTTAGATAGACTATGAGCACCTTAATGTATTTTTCTTCAGCTTACTTGTTATAATATTAACAATTACTTCCTAATTTTTATATACCTTTTATATATACCCTCATTATATAAATTTTACAAATTAAAAATCAAAAGAAAAAGAAAAAAAAAGCAAACAATATTTTAGGCGTTGCCACCTGCTGTTTGCTACAGGTTTAGTGACAACACCCGAACAATCAACGGTCACACTTAGTTTTTTGGTTTTTACATATGTTGCGTTCATAACCTGCCGTGGACGTCACTTCCATCGACTTGATTGTTTAAAAACCTATGAATGTAAACGTAATTTAGGAACTAACCATCTTAGTTGAG
>JAKUBJ010000074.1:0-52880 GCA_030566855.1 Tortispora sangerardonensis | reverse complement strand
TTACAGTGTATAAAGTGCATATAAGCTTTAAACCTTATTACTTAATTAAAAACCTTAACTTTATCCCAATTAGGACTGAACTGTCAAAATGGCAGTCTACTCCAGCTCCGGGGTGGCTAAATAGGAAAGACCAAAACAAACTAATCTATGATAAACAAGTAAAAATAAAGTTTTTAGCCCTTAGGTAGGTTTATTTTGCTTATTTCCGGGTAAACCCCTTTCTTGAAAATCCTAATTTCGAAATTATCTGGACACCTCGACAACTATCCCATATACTGGAAACTTGAAGTATGAAATTGACTTGGATTTTCGCTGCTGCTGCAGTGGCCGCTAAAGTGTCCGTAGAATCAATTTTGGCTAGATCACAAGAGAAGGATATAATAAAGCTGAAATCTGATGATGAAGTTAGAGCTATAACTGATGAACCTCGAAACAATACTGTCGTGCTTGTACTCCAGGCTATGGATCCTCAGTTTAAATGCACTATTTGCAAATTCTACCACAGCCATTTTTCAGCTGTAGCCAATTCTTGGTATAGAGTTCATCCTGATGGTGAAGGCGTCCACTTCGTTTACACAGAATTCAGTGAGAACAAACAAACATTCCAACGTCTCGGTGCTACTCAAGCTCCTGTTGTCTTTATTTTTCCTGCTCAGAATAGTTCTATTGGTACTGAAGCAGTTCAATTGGAATTGCCAGGTGGAAATATCCCTATTGAGTATTTTGTGGAATTGATGAATAATGCATTAGGTATTTCAATAAAGCTATATACTCCTTTTGATTGGGCGGGTTTTATTGTGAAGTTTGGTGGTTCTATCACTGCTATCATCCTTACCTATTTATTATGGAATTATGTTGGTGTCATCTTTACATCTCATTATCTCTGGGCTGCTGGTTCCGTCATACTTTACCTAAGCTTTGTCAGTGGGTCTATGTTTAATGGAATCAAACATTCTCAATACCTTGGTGCTGATCATTATGGTAATCCTATATATTGGGCAGATGGTTTAACTAATCAATTTGCTATAGAGACGCAAATTATTACTGTTTTCTACGGAGCCCTTGCTTTTTCAGTCGTCGTTCTTGCAACTCGTGCTCCTCGTTTGAAAAAGGCTTTCCCTCAAACTATAACCATCGCATGTTGGGTGTTCGTTCTCTATTTCGGTTTCTCGTACTTCCTCTCTATATTTAATATTAAGCAGGGACATGCTTATCCTTATCCTTTACCTCCTTTCTAAAGCAAGTATGCAATTTCTTTTCCCTTACCTTTTTATGATATCATTAAACATTTTATTCGTCTATCGTAGATGCAATTTCATCTATAAGTATAGTTTTGCTTTCTGTTTAAAAAATAAGAGGATCCTACCGCTTTGGGCTCCTTCGCCCTTGCCTGGTCTACTCTTTTTCTTTTGTCTTTCCTTCTTAGTAAATATACAAAGGAACATCAAGATTTTAAAATTCCACTAATCAATTCTTTCAGTTCCAATGAAGTGCCATATGTTTCAATAGGCGGATTAATTGGTGCGCCATTCGCACTATTAGGTAAACTTCCAGATGTTTTCATATCCACATCTGAAACTATTCCATTCATTCGTGAGTCGATCGTGCTGTTAGATCCTGCAGATTCAGGCATTCCAATAGCAGCAGAAGCAACAACTGGAAGTGGATCTGCTCGAATTTCCTCAACATATTGGTCATTTAACATCGTATTAAACAGTCTTGGAACTGCGGCGTTCCATTCGGGTGCTTTATACGGTGATATTGTAAACATTAATGCTAAGTCAACCGATGATATGATGTGAGGAGGATTTAATTGTGATATGTGACGATCTGATCCTCTGTTACTTTTTTGCGTCTTAGAGTTCTCTTCAATATTAGCTAGCTGATCTACAAATGAAAGTTGCGAAGGTCGTGTAGGAAGCTTCACTCGATCGACCATACTTCTTATAACGTTTTTAAGGTATAACTCGAGACCTTCGAGTAATACAGCAGGAACATCGTTACCTATACCACCGATTACTCCATTCTCTAATGCGATACCTTGAATACGAGTGAGTAATACATCATTTTCAGGAATTTCGTGCTGCTCAACAAGCAAAGGTGTGTTTAGGGCACTGACAATATCTTGAGACCATGCGCTTGTTTTATTCTTTTCTTTGTCTTTAAAAAATGGTATCCTGGGGACCATAGCTTGATGTGTAAAGGTTACAGTTGAAGGAATACCAGGGATAATAGCACCAGGAGATAGCATGCCGGCAAGTAAAGCAGCAGGGAAGCCAGCAACCATGGGGCCAGAACCAGGATTTAGAGCAATTTCTTGAGGTTTGCGAGTTATAGCCAAAAGCCTTCTTCTTTCTCTTTGTGGAAGTGATAAAATGATCTGGCGAAGTTTCTTTAATATGGGATCTCCACTTACAGCTTTGCCAAACCCAACGCGTTTACGTGCCCATGTGTCTTCTGATCGTTGACCCAGAGGTGCATCCCTAGCAGAATTTGCCAGTATAGTTAATAAGAATTGATTGTGAACACGAATTAACTGCACGTCTAACATTTCACTAAGAACGTCAGTAAGCTCATCATGCGATAGCTGGCCTGCTACGAAAGCAGTAAGTGCATCTCTATAACGATCCCATTGCTCCCCCAAACGTTTCTTTAGTATACCCGAAATTCTCTCAATTTCAAGTCTTCTTGCTGGTCTATTTATTACTTTAGTAGTAGTGCTTGTAGGGGGTATTGAATTCTGTCTCGATAGCGTACCTGAAGTAAGAGCTGATCCAGGATCAGCAACAGTACCAGCAACTAACGGTATACTGACAGCAGTTGAATTCGATTCATTTTCTGCCATAATTTCGAGATTTTTTTAAATAATAATAACAAATATCAATTAAAGTGATTTTTTAAGGTTTTTCGAAGATTATAGGATATAGTAAATGATAACAATATTACTACTAAGAGTAGCTAAATAGGTTCTTTTATCAAAGATATTCCGGTGTATTCCCGGTAATTCTAAAGTTCTTTTTTAGTGAACTTATGCAAAATATAATAAAATGACCGAATTACTGACGGAAAATAGCTGAATAAATCTGATTAAGAATCAATGAATGTTCGTGCTTTTCAATGCGAGTGGCTGCTCATGCTCAAGGTTCGCTTAAAGACCTAATAACCCTTAAATACTTCTCCACATTATTTAAGATTATAGTAAGTTATAGGATATAGGATATTTTTAATGTTCTCCTATATAACTTATAATTAACTTATAGGGAGACAAGCCTGAACTTATAGTTATTGGAATATAAACTGTAGAACATCAATCTGATTACAAGTAGGATATTCAGAAAGTCGTATTATATAGGATTTTTTTAAAGATATGAGTAGATTTGGTATTCCAATTGCCAATGCGCAACAAGTGAAGAATCAAGTACTTGCTAAAAAAGTAGTGCCTCTTGATTGTAGTTGGTATTTACCTAATAGTCCTCGAAATGCTGCCAAGGAGTATACTCAGTTGCATATAAGATCTGCGAAATTCTTTCCTTTGGATGCTGTTAAAGATCTTGAATCTCCTTATCCTCATATGCTTCCTACTACTAGTGCTCAATTTGCTAGTTTTATGGGTGCAGTAGGAATTAAAAGATCGGATCATGTAATTGTCTATGATCAAGGTAATAATTTCTCTGCACCTAGAGTTCATTGGATGATGCAGCTATTTGGACATCCAGAAGTTCATATTTTAGAAAGTTTTGAGAAGTTTAAAGCTGTTGAAGGTGCTCCTTTAGAAAAGAATGCTTGTTCTATAAGCGATGTAGACGAATCATTGAACTCTGCTTCAGATCCTTTATCCGAAAATTTCTATACTGAAGGTAAAATAATAACTCCTGATTGGTCTTTAGCTGTTAGCTACGATGAACTTAAAGAATATGTACTGAAAGATCAAAAGTCGTGGCATATTCTTGACGCTCGTCCTGCTGGTAGATTCGAAGGTGTAGACCCAGAACCTCGTGAAGGTATTTCTAGTGGACATATTCCTAGTGCCAAGAATTTACCTTTCCCTGTATGCCTTGATGAATTTGGTGCTTTCAAATCGAAAGAAGAACTTGAAGCGTTGTTTAAACCAACTGGTATACTTAATGATTCTAAACCGGTTGTTGTAATGTGTGGAACTGGTGTTACGGCTTGTATTTTACGTACTTCTCTTCTTATTGTTGGAAGAGATAATGTAAGAGTGTATGATGGTTCTTGGACTGAGTGGGCTATGAGATCATCTGCTGAGTTGATCGCTAAAGATTAGATACAGGTTACATATAAAAACATAGTACATTTGATAGAAATCTGTAAATAAATTTTTCATTTCTTTGTTTCTTTATGTAAATACGATAAATTAGGTTTTATGTCATTATTCAAACAGCATTTGCTGGATTCTGCAAAATGGAAACTTTTAAGGTTTTATATGTCGTAAGTTGTGCAAACTTTCACCTATTCACAGGCATTCCTTTTTGTCGGCATACCAAAACAACAAAGAACCGACTTTATACCTTTATAATAGAAGTAATGAATTCTCTTATAAGAACTCCTACTTTGAGGAGTATTAATATAATACGGCACTCAAGATTATTCAGCATTTACAGACCTCTACGATCAGAGATTGATCCTTCTGATCCTTATGATTATCGACAAACAGTTATTCGAGAGCATGTGCTTCATGGATTGGTGTGGGCTAAGAGGCCATTAAGAGATGGTGAATTTTTAGCAAATAAACCTTTGTATGTAGCTCCTTCTGCATTTCATGCTGCAGCTATACGTAGATTTGGTTGGGTTATGTCCGTTCTAGGTAGCTACTGTGGTTACCTTGCTTCAAATGCTGCTGTGTCTACTGGTTTAGCTACCAACGGAATTCTGTTTGGCTTAGGAGTTGCTGTACCTTTATGTTTGCCTTTACCATTGATACTATGGTATACTGCGCCTTATGTTACGCGAATATATAGACTTTATCGTAAAGGTGAGACAGATTCCATAGAAAAGCTAGAAAGGGATGAAAGATTAATTTTAGAAACCTTGTCACTTTTTGGAAGATCAGTGTATAATACAGAAGTGACTATCTCAGAACTTCGATTAGTTAGTAAACGAAATGGTTATGTTAATTGGGAAGTGGATCTTGGAGATAACCAAGAAAAGGGACAGAAACGAGAATTTTATGTACACGATGATGTTGGAGGATTCCGAATGGATAGAATCTGGGGTATAATTGAAAAAAAATCCGATATCGATAATGGTCGTTAAAAATAATGTTTAAACTATACACACTTCATTTTTCTCTTTTTTAATACAAGATGATCATAAAACCCATTATCAGAACTCATCGTGCCCATGGCCGTGATGGTGATGAGGCTCCTCTTCGGGAATATTTGTGGGATATGGTTCACCAGGACCTTGACATGCAAGAAGTTCAATTTCGAAGATCAAAGTGGAATCTCCGGGAATAGGGCCAACACCGTCAGGACCATAACCAAGTTCAGGGGGAATAGTCAAACGACGAGTTTCTCCTACGCACATATTCAAAACACCGCGCTCCATTCCTGGAATTACTTGATGTTCACCAATGATAAATCTGAAAGGTTCATTGTGAGATCTTGATGCATCGAATTCAGTTCCGTCAGAGAGTTTACCAACATAATGCATTATTACCTTGTCACCAATTTGGGCACGACGTTCACAAGGGTCGGCCTTTTTAAGAATTCCAATTTGGAGATTGGCTTTCTTTTTATCTTCATTCGCACTCACCACAGCATTGGTCCCAAGTAGAATTGCAAATATCCACGATTGCAAATACATCTTTAACTGTTGATGAAAAAGTAGAGTCCACGTTGGCCTTACGGCTGCTGAATTGTGAAGTTTGATGTGCGGCTCCTAGCAACTGTACAGGGTTTGCTCTACAACTGCAACTACTACACCTTGAATGCTTATGTAAACTCGGGTATAATTCTGCTTTAATTTTGGTAACTCTTCGAAATGGTGTAATATGAACCAAATTATCTCCTATTTCTTCGTCTGAAATCTTTTGCGGTGGTATACCCGCCAGTTTTAATATACTCAATGCCTCATCCCTGTATACAACATCTTGAAGTTGTTTTTCGTTACCCCACACTCTATACACTTTTGATCCTAATAGTGGAATGGCTTCTACTCGTAAACTGAATCTCGTATACCTTTCTACCACTTTTGGTGTTTCATCACTTTGCCCCTGAACCACTATGTTTAAAGTAGCCTTGCTTGTAGTCACTACATGAACATCGCATTCAATACCTTGTACTTCTGCTTCTGCTCGTATAAACGAGAGAGCCCCATCTGCTGCGAATATCATGTCGTACTCTTGTATGATCCTTTCTTCTTCATTTTCAGGAAGTTCTTCTTGCTTTGTAGAATGAGGCGTCAGCTCAATTGTGAGCGGCCTTACAGTCATGCTTGTAATACTGCCTCGAATAAATATAACTCCAAAACTTCTTGCAAGCTCACTTAATACTTTTATTAACATATGACATCTAACTGACCATCCAGGTTCGTCTGATTCACATATTGGTAATCTCCATCCACAAATTGACCGCCGCCTTATTCTGCCTGCCACCTTTAATCCTTCAAGCTCCAACTTCTGTGTTATTCTAGCACTTTTTTCTTTACTCAATTGGCATATACTTAAAAACTCTTGTACATCTTTCTGTTCCACTACTACCGGTACTCTCGATAATTCTAAATTAGGATCTTTTACGCCTTCTATAACAGTTACTGTCGAAGAATAACATCTACTTTTCATAATACATGCAGCTACAAGTCCTGCAATTGGATCAGCATCTTCTGCATATCTGGTATAAATTAAAACCTTCATTTCTATATTCTGCGCTACTTAAAACAATTGCTGAAATAGTTTAAATCAAAATGTATGGAGTAAGGCTTTCTTGGTAAAAAGAAAGAAGAATGATTTCCGATTTTCGTTGTTATAGAATTTCACGTGATTAGCTTTATATTAGTGCTGATCTGCACCATTCTAATTTCTTTCCCCATTTGATTTCGAACATACCGCATGAATCTACAAATGATGACATAGCCATTTTATAGTAATATACCGGAAATGCTTATTTAAATTTAAGAGATGTTTTCTTTGTTTCTTATTACGTAATCTGCACGGTCGTGTTTATTTCATAAAATATATAAAACTGTTTGCAGGGAAACACTACTGTGATCTACAATCTCTGTCGGTTTCGGGATGATTCTATAGAAACTACACTGAATGGAACTATGCATCTTTTGCACCTTCTGGTGTTGACTTTTGACGCCCAGTAGGTGTCCACAAGTATCAAGCACTTTCTTGTTGTGTTTACAATGAAGGTCCAACCTGCACCGTTAAGTACTTAATGACGTATCTCTTAAACAAAATTAAATAACCGTTAATTACACTGCCGGATCCATCTGTTCTTTTAAACCTTTATATATCCTATTTTGGAGATATTTAACCGGTGTAAGTTGCACTGTTGACATATATAGTCAGCTGCTGAGAAACTTATAAGCAAAACTTAATCCTCGTACAAGCCACCTGTCCCCCTGTTCCGCTCTATTTCATATAAATCTTCGGAATATCACTATGCAGTGGCGGTAATAAACTCTTCGATAAGTATAATAATTACTTCATGTGAGTTATAGGACACTTATATGTGCATATACTTCCATTTATATTGATAAAGTACGTCTATTATATGGCATCCTTACACCACACAGATCCGTGTTATGAATTTAAATTATCGCCATCTTATATCTGACATTGGTATTTCAATAGTAATCACGTTCTTGATATCTAAAATAATTATAGGATAAAGCAATTGAAACAGAATTTCTCCTTCATTCTAGGAATATCAACCAGTAGTTTCTATCCTATATAGACTTAAAGATCCGTATTTTAGTTTCGTGGAAGAATGTTGGGATTGCTATGAATTCGATAGAGAAACCGTTTTATAACCCTTAAATAGCGCTCAACGAACCGACAACTAGAGTGTAAACCATTAGTTTCTTTTACGGTTATAGAGTGAATATTTTGAAATTGGAAAAAAGTTAGCTATTTTTAAAGTAATATTTGTACAAATAGTAGGGAGGTTTAAGTGACATAAGAGCATGGATAAAAGTGTTTTTTTTGACAGCTTTAAATGAAATTAAGGCTTATTTGACAGGACGTAATCATTTTTTTCTTGAGCAAACGTTTGTCTCTAGCAAATTAACAAAGAAGTAAAAATATAGGATAAAGCTACATCTTACTAGATTTTAGTATTACCGGTTAATGTACTTCATGCACTGGAAACTTCTAAAATGACGAAACTCAAGCATTCAGATATGGGATGACTGGTTGTACATATTATATTTTATAATATAGTAATCCCATATAGAATCACAGTATGCTTAATAAAAACAATCAGCTCGCTAAGCAGAGCCGAAAGACTAATTAATGTTCCACATTATGCGAGAACCTATGATACGCTCGACCCACGTAGAAATCATGGATTAGTATTAAAACAACAGAGTTAGTTATGTGTATAATCAATCCCAATGATTCCTCGAGCTTTACCTATTGTTACACAGATATCACGATCAAAAGGTTGAAGCCGAAGCCCATAAGTGTTGTTCGCTATAGGCCCCATTTCATAAAAATGTCCTTCTCGACTCAATTGAGGTAGCGAAATAATCGTCAGCTCAGGCCCAATACTAGGAACATATATAGTTCGAGCTGTAAGAGAGTAATCCGCATCAACTGATATCGAAAGATCAACAAAACCTGTTGCTTTATAACTAGTCATAAATCCAGGTAAGTGGACTGGTTCATCAAAAAGTGTAACATCGGAACTCACACTATGCAACCCAGTCATATGAACAGATGAAACAGTGCTGAACATCACAAACCCTTCATTCAGTCTTACTAGCTCTGACGACTCAATAGAATTATATTTTCCAAAAAGCTTTTGCGCATCACGAACAGAAAGATTAGTCCCCGTACCGAAGCAAACAGTTATTGGGTGAGCAAAATAGTCTTGACGTCTAGGAGCCATACGAGATCCTGAAGGTTTGGAGCACAACATAAAAAACAGTTAGAATGAGCGCAGATGGATTGACCAGCTTATACAAGTACTCCAAGCAGAAAAAATAGATCGCGTAATAATATACCTTTCAGCCTGAAAACACAGAAAATAGAACAGTATTTATATATCTGTTAATATATAATTAGGATAACCACTGAGGTGTATACTTAGAGTGACGGCCGATTGCAAAAAAATAAGAAAAACCAAGAAGCCATCATTAAGGCGATGGAAGGATGAAAAAAGGTAGAAGACATAAAAGTTCATGAAATTTCAAAATGCTTCCAAATAATAGCCATTGTTACAAAAAATCCTGCAGAAAACAGCGTATAAGCACCATCGAAAAGATCCGGATAATTCAGAATCCCAAATGATTCAAAGGTCAGTACCGTTTTAGACAGATGCAAGTATTTCATCAACAGAAAAAATCCGTTTTAGATAAAAGTACGTAAGAGAGACCGCAGATTATATCCAAAAGAGGAAATCAAACACCCGTGCCCCACAAAACCAGGGTCAGGTTCAGAGCAGAATGAGTTGGAGGGGAGTTCTGAAAGAAGTACGACAAGACAAAGTCTACTAGAGAAAAAAAAGATAAAACTATGCAAAAGTTGCATCAAACACACCGAAATACAAGTAACAAGGAAAGAAAATGCGTATCGGTTCTAGAGTGGGTAAGCAGCACAGCCGCTTTTTCAAGAATCTATTGATTTGATCGATATTCAATAAATCTGTATAAGGTCATCTACGTTAGACATCTAAGACCATACGAGAAGCCTGTTAGGGAACCCCCACGAAACTCAAAGATCAAATATAGTGATATTCAAGGCTTATCGCTGAATAGAAATGAGAGTGCAAGTCTGAGAAAAGGATCCGCAGAAAGTTGAGTCCGAATAAGGCAATAAAGAGATTAAATCAAATTGGGACTAAAGAAATACAAATCAAGACATATGAGTAGCGCGGTTAGGTATAAAATGGAACAAAACGTCACAGGAAGAAAAAGCTGCTACATGGAACAAAAACAAAAAAATCAGACACCTTATCGTATTGTGGTACGTAGTAATCTCATATACAGCTCATAAAAAGCCTCAAATTGACATACAAATATCAGAATTCAAGAACTTCTCAAAGAGAAAGACATAGAGGACACTCAATCTGTGATGTGGTCATTATACGATTCAAAATGATTTTAATGTCATTTTACACATTGTGGGCCTTAAAGAAGCCAATAATGACCAATTACGACAAAGGCATACACAATACAAAGGATAGAAAGGCATCTTAAAACTGGTGCTATATATTAATGGCTTCATCTTTCTTCAACGGAATAGCAAATGTTGCAGAAGCCAATACAAGAAAGAAAACTTCAAGGTAAAGTCGTTTCTATTCATTTTAGAGTTTTAGGTTCATAAAATATGTCGATCACCGACCTTGAGAAGAATTGGCCAAAATTGACTTATAGAAACAGGCAATCTCTTTCCAAATCCTAAACATCATCTACAAGCCCACAGAGCCAAGCAATGTCAAATGATATAAAATAAATAATATTTAATTGATGCTCACACAAAATAACCCACAGTGAAATAAAGCGTGTATCCCAGCAAGACTTAAAGCACAGACAAAGGGCTAGAAAAGCATAGTATTCAATCAAAGCTGAAGAAAAACAATAAGAAAAACATCTAGAAGCGCCAAAAGTAATACATAGTAGCACTTGGAATTATTTCAGAAAGAACTCAGCAGAAATTGTACGAGATAAGTTGAAAGGTATCTAACTGCCAGTATGAATTGAGCAATTGGAAGAGTATATTATCTAAGAGAACTGTTCTAGTTAATAAAAAACCATAAATTATCTACAACTCCTCTCGGTTTAAGCTGACAAGTTCAATAGCAAAGCACAGAGGGGCCAGGATCAGGCGCAAATAATTAGCTATAAAATGGCTTTATCTGGTTAGTATACTAGCAGATACATATCTGCATTTTAAGAAATACACTATGGAGAAAAAGCAGATGGAAAATACAAACAATAGTTCAGAGGATGAATCATTTAACATGACCAAGTTTAGAATACTACGATCTCTTCGATCTTTTCGATCTACCAAAACTATCGCGCATACATTCTCATCCCAATGAATACCAAAAATATAACCTGCGCAAAGAATATTTTAGACATATTATTAAGCTATTATAAATAATAAACACAAACAGAAGATCTGTAATACAATCTGCCTTGTGAATAGCTAATAAATTCGTTAAGAGTAATCCGAGAATATCTTTCAGTTCAAGCTCTCACTTTAATTGATCACCCGCTTAATGTCCCAATGAATATTTAACACTATCACCATGGTAACTAAAATAGTTCATAAGTATTTGAGCTTTTCAGTATGTGACATCTGAATGGATGAAAATCAAGCATAAACTATAAAGTAGCGAGGGTTTCATCTTTTCAAGTGATAAGTTATCGGCCTCTCAGATCACTCTTTCCCCTAAAAACAAGAGAAACATATAAAATACAATAGATAAGCTATATTAATTTAGAAGAGGTATTGGATCAAACACACAGATCAAAGTATAAGCAAAAACTCACACGAGAATATACATATTCACAAATGGAAGAAGACAGCAACGTTAACAAGTCAGGTTCAAGCAAAGACAAAAGGCAGTTTATGAACTGTAAGTACTTTCGAAAAGGATATTGCCATAAGGGTAAAGAATGTCCATACAGGCACAGGCGAAGTCGGAGGATGACGAAACGATCTAAAAGGAAAGATGCAGATTGCGGAATTTGTTATGAAAGGCCAAAGAAAGACGATATTGGTATTGTAACTGGATGTTTTCATGCATTCTGTTACGAATGCGTCAATACTTGGAGAGAAACGTGTAGAGACAGCAACCCTGTTCCTATATTTTCATGTCCTCTATGCCGAGGACGTGGATTTATGATAAGAACAACAGAGTTTCCTAAAGATGAAGATTCAGCAGTGTTGATATGTTTTGAAACCGTAGAGCGTATTTTAGCAGGAACATGGCCGAATAGCTCGACTCTTACGTTCATTAATTTATTTGGACAACTTCTACATCAGTGTGAAAAAAGAAATATTAAAATTGGGGAGATATTCAAGTCAGGAGTATTAGGACATTCAGTATAAGGAGTATACAATAAAGGTGGGGGTTGGAATATTACGTATATATGGATATAAAAATGACAAGAGAAGTGCGTTTATTGAGGTTATGATTTTTCAGTGTGAAGTATCTTTCTATTCTATAAAGGATAAACTGTAAACTATTAAATACATGGGATACCTTTTTTTGCACGTAACCCTTACTATATTTATTTCTAACTTTAGAGTTGATACTTGACCATTCACAACAAAAACAACCTTATATTTTACGTAACAAGAATTGGATAAGATATTTTTATAAACTTGAACCTTTCTAATTATATCTTCTGTAAGATAAAAGAAGATGGCAGAAGCAAGCAAGGATCCAATATCAGCTGTAGAGGATGAATTGAAGAATATGGTAAGTTGATATTTTTGACTCTAAACGTATAAACGAGAATGACAAAATACTAACAAAAGTATACTTCTAACCAAAAGGCAAGCGAATTGACAGAAGTGTCAAATAAAGTACACGAGCATGCAGAAAAGATAGCAAAGCAGCTGGAAGAGATGGAGAAGACTTTAATTGGTGAACAAAAACCTAGAATCAATAGAACTGACACGGATAGTAATACTACCTGAAAGAATAAGATTGTTTACAAATGTATGTTGCATGACGTATTATATAATTAATTACATGTATATAATCTAAGTATATAATGTGGTTTGAAATTCCCCTAGCCTTTTGTTTGCTTTTTAGAAAACAATCAAACAGAAATAAAGACACGAGAAAAGATATTTTAGTTTACAACTCATCACGTACAGCAGAAAGTTTAGCAAGAAGTGTAGGGATAACATCAGAACCTTTGATCTCAGAGATAGAAGTCAAGATATTAAGACGTTTAGTGAATTGATCAAGCTTTTCACGAGGAATATGACCTTCTTCATCAACAAGTTTAGTAAGACGAGCAACTTCAGTGTTTAAGTAATCCTTATCAGCAGAAATTTTAGCAAGAACACGTTCATAAAGTTTAGCGTCAAAAGAAGTATCAACAAGGGATTTAACAGTAGATTGAATGTCGTTAAAGACTGAAAGTTGATGTTCTTCTTCAGATTCGATCAAAGTAGAAATCAAGTTATTAATATCAGAGAGTACACCAGCTTCTTTAGTAAGTCCACCCTTAGCAGTACGGAAGGTTCCAGCCTTTTCATTAATAAATTCAACAAAAGAAGCAACATCACGGCCACCATCATAAGATACAGGAGTCTTATCAGAAGAGCCAGCGGGGAAGTAAAGAATAGTAGGGAAACCCTTTACTTCATAATCTTGTGAAATTCCACGTCCTGAAGCTGATTCATCAGAAGCGTCTACCCGGCCAATAACAACATTGTCCTCCTTGGAGAAAATTGAAGCAACTTCCTCAAAGACAGGATAAAGACTCTTACAATGACCACACCAAGTAGCAGTAATAGCAATAATAACGTCCTTAGTAGGATCCAAAACAAGATTGTTGAAGTTAGAGTCGTTAACATCAAGAACGTCAGTTTCATCTTCATTAGGTTGAGAGAAGTCTCTCTTGAAAGCTTTCTTCTTAATGTTCTTTATATCTCCAGAAACACCAGAATGTTCCTCAACAAACTTCTTCATAGTCTTTAAATCACGAGCTTGATTATAATCAACAGGCTCACCACTTTTAGCTTTACTGGACTTAGAGTTGAAGAATTTCAAAGTAGGAAAACCTTGTACACCATGATCAGTCCCGGATTTCTTATGAGTGCTGGCATCAATCTTAATGATCTGCACATCATCACTCTTGCCAAAGATATCACCAATATCATTGTAAGTAGGCTCAAGATTCTTGCAATGTCCACACCAAGGAGCATAGAATTCAACTAAAGATGGCTTTCCAGAATCAAGCAAATCTGACAGATTGTCGTCAGTGGCTTCAATAACCTTAGCTAAAGCATTGGCAATAAGTAAAAGCGTGGAAGCGGTTAAGAAAGATGTAAACTTCATTTTTAACTTTATTTGATATTAAAATTAAATAAGTATTCTTTTTTGTATAAATTTCTACAAAAGAAAGTATACAACAAGATGAAAGAATCTTAAGAACAGGAAGGGTTTTCTTGTTTCCCCGTTTATATATGAAGGTTACGTGCTTCGAGGATAGAGTGGAGATCTATTGAGCCGCAGATACTATTTTTAATGTATCCCTTAACACAAGTGGCTGAATTGTACTAATTAAGTTACAGTTTTTATTTTTCCCTATAAGGGATATATTGACTTGCCAAGTTGAGATCAGTTTTATTTATTATTTTTATACCTATATACAATTTAACCTGTTTCAATATAAACAGCTAGCTAAAATATAGAGCTTTTAAATTTTAATCAGAAATTTTGATTATAGATAGAAATGGCTTATCCGATGAGAAAATAGTATTTTCAGAAGAATAACAGGACACGCTGGCTTTTTAGCTAAAGAATCAGCTCGCCATTAAATAAAGTTACTAACCGTTAACCGGTTGAAATAATTCTTCTTTTCTAAAGATTACCCTATTCTTACATAATTAAAATCCAATCAGCCGTACTTAAGAAAGTTATTAAATTACCCGGGTGTATTTTTAAATTTTAATCGATTTTCATTTTCATCCAACTAGCCTTCGCTCAAAAATTCTTTACCTTTCTCTTTAAAGAATTCTTTTGTTCTTATCATAATATTTACGTTACAGATACAAACAAGATGGTCGAAATAAGCGTTGTTGAAGACGATAATAACATAGAGGATATCTTACAAACTGAATCTGATGCTTCAATTGAATCTGGCTATGAATCAGAAGATGACTTTGACCCTGACTCAGAGTCTCTTATGGATCGTATTCATGCCTTAAAAGATGTAATTCCTCCAGCTCAGCGCTCTGCTATTGCATCAACAGTTGAGAATATTAAAGATACAAGTTTATTTTTAGGATTTAAAGCTGGTTCATTTTTATGGTCTGCTACTGCCACTATTTTGCTTCTTGGTGTACCATACTCTCTTGCTGTTTTAGGCGATAGCGATCCAAGTGCTTTCTTCGATCCTCAGGCTCAAGCTGAGCTTGCCGGCGCTGAGGCTGGATTACCACCTGCTGCCAACTGAGAGTTATAATTTTAAAACCCAAGATGTTTAATGTCTGAATACTTTAGATAAGAAGAGAAGGAGGCACCTACACTTGGTTTAAAAGTTCACAACATGGACAAAATTGAAATGTATATATGTAGGTTTTATATGAAACGTCTGATGATTCTTATAGTAATTTATTATAGAAATGGTAAAAAGGCCAGTAGTGTTTAAATGTAGGATATAAATTAATGTTTAAGATAAGAATAATATATCCCATATGAAAGTGTTATACTTATAGAAAATTTTAAGTACCGAACGATTTTTTTAAACTACTTGAATCATGAATAAAGCAGCAATGGATGGGTTATTTGCGGTAAACAAGCCCCTTGGGATGACTTCTAATGACTGCATAACGAAATTAAAGGTTGCTTTAAGCAACTGCTCGTTATGGAAGGAAATCTATGACTCGAAGATGCAATCTGAGAAGGATCCTCAAGTTTTGCGGAAACTGAGAAAGAGCAAAGGACGTATAAAGATCGGCCATGGGGGAACTTTGGATCCTGAGGCGTCTGGTGTACTTGTAATTGGATTAAATAAAGGAACAAAGAAGTTGCATGAATATTTACAATCTTCGAAATCATATGATGTTGTGGCTCTTCTGGGATGTTCAACTGATACTTATGATGCCGAAGGAAAGTTATTGAAAAATGGTACTCGAGATCCTTCTACAATTACAGATTTTATTGTGAAAGATGCATTAGAGAATTTCAAAGGCGTAATAAAACAAGTACCACCAATTTATTCAGCTTTAAAAATGAATGGTAAAAGGCTTCATGAATATGCTCGATCTAATGAAGCGTTACCACGATTAATTGAGCCAAGAGAGGCCACTATTATTGATTTAGTTTTAACGAAAGGGCTTACTTGGGATCATGAATACAAAGAACCGACAGAAGCTGCGCCCGAAGATATGGTAGTATTTGAAGATTTGCTACGAGATAATTTGCAACGTCAAAAGAATCCGAAAAGAGAGTTAGAAAATCCAGAAGAGCCTAATAGAAAGCGAGGAAAGACGAAAAAAGCTACAGATGAAATAGAAGGACAAGAAGAGCAGGAAGAGACAGACACTCAAACTGATGAAGTTAAGACAGAATATGTGAAAAAAACTGAAAAAGATAAAGCCTTATCGCAACGGTACCCTACAATTGAATTATCAACAAGCGTATCGTCAGGAGTATATATTCGTTCATTAGTGAATGAGCTTGGATATTATCTGAAGACTGAAGGCCACATAGTCTCGTTGAAGAGAACAAGATGCAAAGCCTGGGAATTAGGGAAAAATGTACTCGAACTTGATTCAATCGTCAACAAACCTGAATCGGAATGGTTAGATAACTTACTTCAAATATTGGATGAATCAATGAAAGAATGAAATCAATCATTACGCCCAATCTCATTGATTCGCTGTAGCAGTGATTTCTTCTTTTGTTCAAAATTATCTTTCTTTGATATCAATTTGACTTTATCTAACTGTAACCGTTGTCTACTACGTCCTATTATTTCTCCTTCACCGTTTGTATATAATTCTGTACCCACCAGTTCTTCCCATATTCCTTTGTATACTGATCCACCTATTTGAATATAAGGATGCTTGTTTTCTAATCCATGAAATTGTATGTTCGTGTCATTGTCAATACTAAAATTATCGGTTCCTTTATTAAAAGTCATTCCAATATAGGAACAGCATTCATCTGAATTTTCATCCATTGTTTTTCGTTTCTTTAAAGTCGCGTAGAATGCAAAGTTAGATTATCGATTATACAAAATTTAAAGTTTTCACAAAAACTCTAAATTACATTTTAGAAACCTTAAAAATATTTTTTTCGAAAATTTATTCTCTTTCTCTTTTATTCAAATCTTTACCTTTTTTGTATTGCAAATTTGTATTCTTTTTTTCTTTATAGAAAATAATTAAATTCAATATATATTTTTTCTTTTATTTTATATAGGAAATGGGTCCTGAAAAAAGAAAGCTTGCTGACTTGAATGAATCATTGCTGATTCAGGATGGTGAAGAACCAAGTTTTCCTCGAGGTGGTGGATCAACACTTACACCTCTTGAACATAAACGATTAGTCAATGAAGCTGCCGTTGAAGTTGAAAATGAATTGGCTCAAGGAAAATTAACTGCTACATCTAAGAAACGAAAAATATCAACCAAAAAGAACAAATCGAAATCGAATCAAACAACTGAAGAATCAGTGATTTCTCCTAAATCATTGACTTCGAAGTCAATTCAAGTTGGTTCAATATGTTTAGGATTTATTTCCGACATTGGAAGTTCTGAAATAACTGTTGCTTTACCCAATAATTTATTAGGTTTTGTTAAAATTGTTTCTGTATCTGAAATATTCTCAAGTGCTTTAGAGTCTCTTACTCAATCCGACTCGGATGGCTCCGATTTCCCAACTTTGAACGACGTTTTTCAACTTAGTCAACCTTTAAGAGTTTATGTTGAATCAGTCCCTAGTATAACTTCGAAAAGAATATCTCTATCTGCATACCCTCAACTTGTTAACGGCTCAATGTCACCAAGTGATCTGCGTCCTGGTGTTTCTCTTCAGGCTGCAGTCAAGAGTATAGAAGATCGCGGAATCGTTCTTGATATAGGTATGGAAGATTTATCAGGATTTATTTCAAAGAAAGATTTACTGGGTAAATCATACACACCTGGGTCTGTACTTCTCGCAAAGGTTGCAAAAAAGCCTAATTCTGCTGGTGTAGTAAAATTATTGTTAGACTTATCTGACACTACTGAAGCAGAGGGTATTATATCTGCGGATGCTCTCTTACCTGGTTCTTTAGTGCCCATATTAGTTACTAATGCTGTTCTTACAGGCGTGGTTGGAACTGCTTTAGGTTCTGTAGTCGCTACTGCTGATATATTTCATGTTGGTAAACCATCTGCCGCATATATTCAATCCAATTTTTCTGAAGGTCAAACTGTAGTTGCTCGCATAATTGCTTCCTATCACGACTTGAAAGGCGCTCCCCGCATTATGGTTTCTTTCTTAGACCATATGTTGAAACTAGAGACTCCTCTTACTTCGTCAGAGCAGCCATTATCTGAAGCATTCCCTCTAGGTCATGTTTTTGATTCTGTTAAGGTAGAGTACTCAAATTCTAGATTTGGATTGTTTGTTGATTGTCACGCTGGTGCTTTAGGCTATGTTCACATTTCTCGTATATCATCGGATTTTATTGATGACATATCTGACAAGAACAGTAAATACCTTCCAGGGTCAATCCATACTGCAAGACTTACAGGTTATTCTCTCATTGAAGGTTTGTACATTCTTTCTATGGATCAAAAATTATTAAACAAGCAGTTTGTTTCCATCGATCAGGTACCTATAGGCGCTGTAGTTAAATGCGAGATTGGAAAATTTACTTCAAATGGAAATCTACTAGTTAAGTTTGACGATGGTGCATTTACTGCTTTAGTTCCAGCAATTCATGTTTCTGACGCTAAGTTAATCGTCCCTGAAAAGAAGTTCAAGGAGGGTGTTCACGTTTCTGGAAGAGTTATTTCCACTGATTCTGAAAAGCATCAAGTTACTATCACTCTTAAAAAATCGATTGTTAATTTTTCTGATAGCATTATTGACAGCTATTCTTCTAATATTATAGGTCGTACATGTCCTGCAACAATCATATCTATTTCAAAAGCTGGCGCTGTTGTTCAGCTTTTTGATAATGTTACAGCTTTTGTTCCTATTTCAGAGATGGCCGAAGCTTTTATCAGTGATCCCAAGGAACATTTTTATGTTGGACAAACTATTACTATACACCCCATATCAGTAGATGAAGAGAATATGAGAATTGTTGCAAGTTGCAGAGCTACTTCATCTGATTCAAATGACGCCAAGAATGCATTTGATTCCTTGAAGTCAAGTCAAATATTATCTGGAACTATCACTGAAAAGACTCAGAGCGAAATTATCTTGGAACTTGAACCTTCAGGAGTTCGTGCCGTGTTGAAGTTGGCTCATATTTCAGATGAGTCAACTGAGAATAACAGATCAGCTTTTAAATCTTATAAAGTTGGAAAGAAGATTAAAAATCTAATGGTTTTATCAAAAGACAATGTTCGCTTAATTGCTTATGTTACTCTAAAAAGGTCTCTGATTTCTGCTGCCAAAGCTAATCGACTTCCAGAAACATTGCAAGAAGTATCTGTAGGCCAGAAATATAGTGGCTATGTCTGTAACATTACGCCAGTTGGTTTATTTATTGCATTTATGAATGGCTTAACTGGCTTAGCAGGCAAAGGCTTTCTAACCAAGAAGCAATCTACAGGTAATCCTACCGAGCTTTTTTATGTTGGACAATCTGTTGAAGCCAAAGTCACTAAAGTTGTACAAGACTCAAATAGAATATTTCTTTCTTTAATTGATGAAGAGGTCAAAGATGATAAGCCCTTGATTAATTCCATTGACAAAATTTCTCAATCTCAGAATGATTATGTTAAAGGTTACGTTACCAAATGTCGTGTCGTATCTGTAAAAGGTACACAATTGAATGTTAAGCTTTCAGATAATTTACAAGGACGAATTGATATGTCTGAAATTTATGATTCCTACAATGATATACCTGATCCAAAAAATGTTCTTTCTAAGTTCAAAACGAATGACATTTTGGATGTTCGTGTTATTGGTTTTCATCAAGCTAGGACACATACTTTCTTAGCTATTACACATAGAGAAGCTGGTACTTCTGCAGTATTGGAGTTATCGGCCCGCCCTAGTGTTGTGAAAAGCAAAAAAGAACCTGAAGTACTTGCTATTTCTCATTATAAAGTAGGGGAAACATGTGTTGCTTATATAAATAGTACTACATCTGACTATGTTTGGGCTAACATATCACCTTTAATTAAAGGTAGATTGAATTTACTTGAAGCTCGTTTAGAGAATAATGACACTTCAAAGTTCAAAGCTTCACATCCTGTTGGAAGTGCGACCAAAGTTAAAATTACTGAAATTGACTATGAAAGAAATGAAGTAAACTTCACTGAAAAGGAGAATTCTATATCTGTGTTATCAGAGCTAGAGATTGGACAAGTTCTGTTAGGTCGCATTATTAAGCAGAATGTGAACGGATTTATAGTTGGTGTAAGTGATAGAATTATTGGAATTGTTCCTTTAACCGAGTTGAGCGACGACTATTCCAATGCTAAACCCGAGGACTTCAAGGTTGGAAGCTATGTTAAAGTTGCTACAACTGTGGTAGATTCATCCAACAAGAAAGTTTTCTTTTCAATGAGAAATTCTATTATTGAAGGCAAAGAAGACAGTAAGCGAATTGTGGACCCTATTGTTAGGTCTGGTGCAGATGTTAATGTTGGAGATATAGTGCGAGGATATGTTATAAATGTTACTGATCATGGTATATTTGTTTCTATTGGGCTGAATATTAATGCAAGAGTTATGATTAAGAACTTATCCGACTCTTTTATTAAAGAATGGAAGAAGTCCTATACTGTTGGTCAAGTTGTACGTGGGCGTATTTTGGCAGTTGATCACAACCCTCTTAAGATTGAAATGTCTCTTAAAGAATCATCTATCGATAGTAAAGATATTGGAAAATTAAACTTCAGTGATATTAATGTTGGTGATATTTTGAGTGGTTCTATTACAAAGGTAGAAGAATATGGTGCATTTGTGAAGTTAGATGGGACGCAAAATGTTTCTGGATTATGTCATAGGAGTGCGATGGCTGAAGAACCTGTTGCAGATGCCAGGAAACTCTTTACAGTAGGAGACAAAGTCAAAGTTAAAGTGACTGGAAAGAATGACACGAAATCACAGTTATCACTAGGAATGAATGCAGCATTATTTGAAGAGGCAGATTCTAACAGCGATACTGAGTCAGAAGAGGAAGATGCACAAATGGAAGAACTTGAATTGGAATCAGATTCAGAGATCGAGGGTTCTGATTCTGAGGCAGTTGAAGAAGATGAAGATATGGACAGTGAAAGCAGTGACGAAGCTGACCAAAAAGAATCTGAAGATGAAGATTCAGATGACGAGGAAATAGATTCTGAAAGGCCTAAAGGTCTTGATGCTGGTGGATTTGACTGGTCAGCAAGTGTATTTGATCGCATTGACGAAAGAGAAGTTGAAAGTGACGAGGATGATGAAGATGCCACCAATAATGCATCTGGAAAGACATCCAAGAACCAAAAAAAGAAGAAAGTAGTTAGAGATATTACCGCTGAATTGAACACTAGAGCACCTCGTTCTGTGCAAGATTTTGAAAGATTACTCCTTACATCTCCTAATTCGTCTGTTCTTTGGATAAATTATATGGCGTTTGAATTGAATGCTTCCGAAATTGACAGGGCCAGAAACATTGGCAAGCGTGCATTAGATACTATTTCATTCCGTGAAGAAGAAGAGAAGTTAAATATTTGGGTAGCTCTTCTTAACTTAGAGGTTGCGTTTGGTAACATTGAAAGTATTGAGAAGACATTCAAGGAAGCTTGTCAATATGCGGATGCAGAGAAAGTGTTTGGCAGATTGATTTCAATTTACATTGCTAGTGATAAGTTAGACGAAGCAGAGACATTGTACGACAAACTAGTTAAAAGATTTGGAGCAACTAGTGTAACTAATTGGGCAAACTATGCTACATTCTTGTTTGAAAAGAGACAAAAGCCAGAAGAGAGTAGAGCTTTGCTTTCTCGTGCTATAAAGGTTTTACCTTCTAGACTCCATGTGGAGATTACGGAGAAGTTTTCCAAATTGGAATTCAAGCGTGGATCCCCTGAAAGAGGAAGAACATTATTCGAAGGCCTTATTGCATCGTATCCTAAGAAGATCGACATTTGGAATGTTTACTTAGATCAGGAACTTAAAATCGGAGACAAATTATTAATCAAAAGATTATTTGAGAGGATAGAAAGTGTGAAGCTTTCTTCTAAACAGAAGTCTTTTTTTACTAAGAAGCGTCAAGAGTGGGAATCCTCTAATTAAAACCAAGAGAGCAAACATAATTATAATAATATCACATAAAATATACAATAATTATTGCTGCAATTTACAATTTTGCATGTAATTATTTCATTTCCACAAGACCATAATCAGAATAGGTTGAAATCAAAGAGCGGAAAAGAGATAATAAAAAGAAACGTAAATTATAGGATGGTAGATCAAAGAAGAAAATCTTTGAAAGAAGATAAATACACCGAAAAATGAACGAAAAATAGAAAGAATATTATACAAATAAAACGAAATTAGATTACAAGGGAAAAGTAAAAGAAATCAGATAGCTACAAGGTGAGACGACTAAGAGCATCAGCAAGAATCCTTTGCTGAGTTCTTTCTTTGATAACTCTTTTTAATTCAGCAGCAGAGCATTTAATGTATTTTCGATTTCTATATGTGATTCTTTTAAATCTCGGTCGAGCTACTCTTCGTTCAGTTACCAAAATGTGACCCATCACAAAGATCAGTCCACATCTATCAGCATACGTAGGAATTTCCTTGACTAAATCAACACCTGTTAAACAGCCTAAAAATCGTTGAAGAGCAGGCAGAGCTAAATTGGCTTCTGATTCTTTGTGTGGTAAATGAATGCCATATTTGCGTTCAATTTCAAAACATACTTTCCTTATTTGAGTAGTAAAACGCAAAGTTAACGCACCATGTTCATCCATAATAATATCACGAGCTCTAGCTCTATAAGCTCGCCTGGCAGAAAGTTCTGCTTCGTAAGTTTCAACATTTTCGATATGAACATCCTCAAACTCATCAGCATCAGAATAGGCATCAGAATCAGCAGCAACAGATGCCGAAGATACAGAGTCAGTATTAGGATTACTTATATCATCACGCGGGGTGCCGGGAATAGATTCTTCAATTTCAACGTCATTCATTTCACAGCCATCGAAATCATTTAGTGACATAGATGTTTCATAAACATCATCTAGTGAATAGTCTTGCATAGCAATCGGGAGCTTTTAGTAAAGCTCACTATTCGGTAATTCCTGCAAAAAACTAAGATCAACTACATATATCTCATAGATCTGCCTTATATATGTAGCGAAAAAAGTGTTATAAACACTCTCTAGCAGTTAAAGAGGGTGCTGTAAAACTACAAGATAGGCACGCATAGCTTTCACTTTAAAAGGTCAAGCGTAACCTGTCTAATAAAATAAGGGTAACTTAACATAAAGGTCTTAAAGCGGGAATAATTGGGGTTCACACCAATGTACCTAGCTAATGCCTAGTTGAATATCTCTACATAGAGTTTTTCACTCAAGCCTATCACATTCTATTCGTTGATTTTGTTTCCATTTTCACATGCAATTAAACTTAAACATGACAGAGTCTACTTACAAGTATACGAATGTGCGAGTTAGCTTGCTTGCAGCTATGAAAATGACGAATCACGCTGTAAAGGGAGGCGACCTAGAAATAATGGGAATGATGATAGGTCTTGTGAAAGAATCATCATTTATTGTTGACGATGTTTTTGCTTTACCAGTAGTGGGCACAGAGACGAGAGTAAACCCACAAGCTGAGGCATATGAGTATATGGTACAGTATATGGCTCACAGAGCTAAAGTTTTACCTGGCGGAGAAGAGCATATTGTAGGCTGGTATCACTCGCACCCTGGCTATGGGTGTTGGCTATCGGGAATAGATGTAGATACGCAATCACAGAACCAAGAATTTCAAGATCCTTTTGTTGCAATAGTGGTTGATCCTAAGAAAACGCTAAGTAGCGGGCTGCTGGACATGGGTGCTTTTAGAACTTTGCCAAAGGCTACTGTATCAAGAAGAGCGTCTAACGTGGATTTGGCAGCATCAGCTGTTAATTTAAACTCAGGGAATACCTCAATGGGCGTTTATGCCAATCAATATTATGAATTGGATCTTTTTATTGGCGATACCGTACTTAAATCTCATATATGTCGTTCTATAGACCTTGATTCAATGCTAGAATCATCCTCAGAAAGATACAATAATATAACGAAAAAAATAGAGCAAATTGGAAAGTCTATGACTAGAACTACAAATTCTATGATTGCCTCAAAAGATATAGATGAAAAGAGAGTTAGTACATGCAAGAGCGAATGGAAACAATCAAAATCTGCTTTGCAAAGAAGCTTCCAAGAATATGGTCAAAGATTTGATCTAATTAGCGATGACGGTCATAGTAAGGCTCCAAGCACACAAGATTCGGGTGATTCCAACGAATCTTTTAACACTAATGCCGATAATATAGTTAACTGTGCTACTATACTGAAATACAATGCTTTTAATGGCCAGAAAGAAGAAGAAACCAACACCCTACTGTTACGGTGCTCAAGGATGGAAGAAAGATAATTTATAACAGTCAACAATAATAACTATATACTAATTTTAGCATCTTGCAAACGAGATTTAATACAATCAGACGTTAAGTATTTGGTGTAGAAATCAACACCTGTACCTGGCTGTGATTTAGCTAAAGCATATCTGAGAGTTTGAAATGCAACTCGATCCATTTTAACTTTATTTTTCTTAAGATTAGCTTTTATATAGGAAACCAAAGCTGCGGTATCTGGACATTCTAATGCAACGTTTAAAACAAGCAAGGCCTTTTCTTTGTCAGCAAGGGATAGATTTGATAAAAATTCTTCTGAGTCTGCCGTGGGCTCAACTGGTCCAAGCAAAGGCGAAATAAGGGTAGGAAAGTCATTTAAAGTCACCATTTCAGTTTTTAAATCATACAAGATGCTATCCCAGACTGAGTTGTTTTTGTAATCAAAGACGTATTTCGAAGTGTCTGGATGGCTAATAGAAACGATTTCTTGAGCTTTAGAAACAAGTTCGCTTCTTGTGACATCATTGGAAAGTCTATCTGTTAGATAAATACGATTTAAGTATTTCAGTTTGTCTTCATTAACATGTGCAGTTCCGATAGTAAGACCAGAAAGTGAAAATCTACTAATCATATCATGTAATGAAAGTTTGTCAGAAGCGGGTCTATCATCCGAATCAGAAGAAGGTATATGAGGAGACCAGCCAAAGAGTGCTATGAAATTAGCTAAAGCTTCTGGCAAATAGCCTCTTTTTCTGTAACTAGATACAGAGGCATCAGAGTTTCTTTTTGATAGTTTTCCTGAACCTTGAGCTAAGAGTGGTAGATGAACGTACTGTGGTATTTGATATGAAAGACATTGCGCAAGATAAATATGCCGACCAGTAGAAGGAAGCCATTCTTCACCTCTTAAAACATGTGTTATACCCATTAAATGGTCATCTACTACAGATGCAAGGTGATATGTTGGTTGACCATCAGATTTGAGTAAAACAGGATCATCGAATCTACCAGTTCTAGGATCAGCATGCCCTTGTGGCTGAATATTTAAAGGTACAAGACCTCTTTTACCCCTCAAATAATCATGAATTAAAGGATATTTATCAGGGCTTTTCAATCGTATAACATAAGGCTTAGACAAATCATCTGGCGGATGATGCATACAATGTCGATCATACGAACTTGAGCTAGGAGGAACAAATCGAGCAGCAGATTCACGAAGTAACGAGAGCCTTTCCGAAGAGCAATAACATTTATAAGCATTCCCTGAAGCAATTAGATCATTAGCAGCTTTCTTATAAATACTAGTACGTTCCGATTGCACAATTATATCATCAGCAGAAAGACCTAACCAACTAAGCTGATTCATTATATCATCTTTAGCACCTGGAACAATTCGATTTCTATCAGTGTCATCAATTCTAAGTAAAAAGGTTCCGTTGGTAGATTTTGCAAGTAGCCAATTATATAGTGCAGTCCTAACAGATCCTAGATGTAAAAATCCGGTAGGTGATGGTGCGAATCTTGTTCGAGCGCCAGAAACACAGCTATACACTCTATAGCTATTTAGTACAAATCCAGCTTGCTTTCTAAAATGGTATCTATAAAAATTAAAATGCATTCTTACGAGGGGGTATAAACAATTAAAAAAGAATGCAATACTTCAATAAATCGTCATTTTTTCGAATAAAAACACGGAATGTAAGAGGGATAATTATTTAGGATTCCAAGAAAATTATTACTGTTAAATGAACAGTCGAAGTCTTAACTTCTTGATTCTAAGCAATGATGAATAAGGCGGGTAAGTAGGTACTATCTTTCCAGAGAGATCTTTCTTAATTATTTCTCTCAGTCCCGCTTGCTGTTAGTTATCATTTAACGACTCATTATAGGATAGTTAGTTTACCCTTTTGTTTTTATTGACCTGATACTCCACCTCCTACAACAATTAACAATGGTATCCGCAGAATTCGAAGCAGCAGCTGAAAAAGTAAAGAAACTCGTCACTAAACCTGACAACGACGAACTTTTGCAGCTTTATGGATTGTTTAAACAAGCTTCTGTTGGCGACAATGAGACTGCTAAGCCAGGTGCTTTTGATTTTAAGGGAAAGTACAAGTGGCAAGCTTGGGAAGATCTTAAAGGATTGTCTTCAGAAGAAGCTGAACAGAAATATATTTCTTTAGTTGATGAGCTTGTTTCTAAGTATGGCCTTCAATAAGCTAGTTTTTGTTTTTTCCTGATTTGATCTATCAGTTACGCAATGATTGCAATCTCCGAATATCTAGTTTTCGAATATGATAATTGAGTAATAAAACATAGGTATTTTATTTTTGATTATAGGATAAGCAATGTAGTTATTAATTACACAATTGTAATAAGCAAAGCTGTTGAGATATAGCTAACATGGTAATTCTTGTAGCTGATAATATATTAAACTGACTGTAACGGTCCAACACTAACACTTACCTTTTGATTCTAACAATGTCTATATGGTCCGAACTACCTTTAACGCGAAGAGCAGCTGTAATGGTTTTGCTCTTTCGCTCAAACCATAAATTTCGTGTAATTCTTACTCAAAGATCTTCTAACTTGGGATCATTCGCTGGCCATGTAGCCCTTCCAGGCGGGAAGGCTGATTTAGAAGATGGTACTGGCGATTCCTCGGCATATGAAACTGCTAAGAGAGAAACAAGTGAAGAAATTGGACTTAATACAAATGTTATACCTTTAGATTTATTACCACCTTATTTAAGTAGGAATATGCTGGCTGTACGTCCTGCTGTAATGTTCTTACCAGGTATTCGCCCAGATCTTGATGATAGGGGAATTCCAACAGATCTACAGTTTGATTTGAATCCTGACGAAGTTGACTCAATATTCAGTTGCTCATTAGATGATCTTTTAGAACAAGCTGCCTATCCTAACTGGTACTCAGGCTCTGTTACAGATTGGGGAGGAATACCCAAATATTATATGCACAGGTTCACAACCCCATCAGGCTACGTTATATGGGGGTTAACTGCACGTATTCTAGTCGATGTAGCCCGTATAATTCTTGGTAGAAATCCTAAGTATCCAGCACACGATACTTTAGGCGACGAATATCTTATATCTTTACTACATAGTAGAGGACGATTACCAGAGAAGCGAATTCCTCGCAAAGATGTAACTCTGAGGTTTGATGAGGTTCTATCGCCAGATGAAATTGCACGTTTATAAAAATGTCATTCGTTATTATAAATATTAAAAAAATATTTCTGCTTCCAAAGGCGCGTTTCTTTTGTTTTAATACATTTTCTTTAAAACAAAGAGGAAAGAATGGCGATCAGTTCACATCCCCAAATATATATAGGATTATAGCATGTAATTATATCGGATTCAAGTTTCGATTATTGAGTATGACAAGTATACCCATCTGCTAATCTCTCATCATCACTTGTGTCAAAATCAAACGGGAGTTCTTCAGGCTCAAGACACTCATCAACTTCCATAACAACTTCGTTCGCATCAACGTAAACTGATTTTCCCGGTTTATTCGTGTCATTTCTTAATGGAGACGAAGATGAAGAACTATAAGATCCCGATGAACGCGACCTGTCTCTAAACTTCCGTTCGCTGTCACTGTACCACCACCTGTTTCTACTTTGTTGCTTGTCATTACCTTTAGTATGTCCAGTATCTGGTGGCAGAGGTTCGGGTATGGGAAGCTGTGCTAAAGCTTCTCTAATATGTGGATCTTGAATCCATTCCTCTCCTGGTATAACAACTTCAATAGAAAGATATAAATCTCCAAAATCGGTAGTGCCTGGTAAAGGCATACCTTCTCCTCTAATTACAAGAATTTGCCCCGATGATACAATCTTTCCAGAAGTGTTCATCCTCAAATGTCTTCCATCTAAATGTGTCAAAACCACTCTATCTACTCCAAGTAACGCTTCACCAAGACCAATACGAACAGTAGAGTGAAGATTAGACTCTTTCCTAGTTAAGCAGGAAGCAATACTTGAAACTTGATCCTTTGGTTGTAATGTTAAAATAATATCACCTGTTTCATGGCCTACTTGTTCATCGGCCTGACCTTCAAGTCGTATTTCATCTTCGTAACTAGCACCCGGCCAAACGTAGACTTCAATTACCGACTTTTCTTTAACCAATCTATCCCCACGACATTTCTTACATTTCTGCTCATTTGTAAGTATAAAGCCTTCTCCATGACAAACTCCACAAGGAACATATGTATGTGCAACAATTCCACGAGAAACATGGCTAAATCCATCACGATAACCTTGGCCTTTACATGCCCTGCACTGTCTAGATTTAGGCTGAGAAGAATTTGTGCCTCTGCCTTTGCACCTTTTACATATAACTAGACGACAAGCAGAGAGCTTAAACGTTCGTCCTCTGTACAAATCTTCCATCGAAACCTGTAAGTCCATATACGCATCCGGGCTTCTAGGTGGTTTAGTAAAAGCAGATCGAAAATTACGATAAGAGTAATACTCATCACCTTCGTCATCAGAATTAGTGGGAGGTGGCGTTGTTCTGTAAGGAAAGTTCCAGCTCCATTCAGCATGAGCATGGGGAACATTAGTACCATCCGTTGCATCAGTAGCACCATAGTAATCGTATACATGTCTTTTTTCAGGATCAGATAAAGTCTCATATGCATGAGCTACCCTTTTAAATTGACGTTCTGCGTATAATCTTTCACTTTCTGGAACTTTATCAGGATGGCAGTTCAATGCAGCTCGACGATAAGCCCGACGAACTTCATCAGCAGTAGCATTTTTATTAACTCCCAGCACTTCATATAAATCTTCGGCATCCATATCAAAATATTAAAAGAGAAATTAAATATTTAGATCAGATATCATGTAAAATTCGGCGAGGAAAAAGAAGATGATTAAATGACCCTCCTTGAATAGATTCCTTAATAAATGTTGCAATAAAGATGATCTCGGATAATAATATGTGTATATTTGTACTTATTTACGTAGTCTAGTTAAATTATGCTCTCGAGTCTCTTTTGAAAGAAAAAGTAGCAGTAAAACAAAAGCCGACTTTTTATAAGGCAAAAAAGAGGAAAACAACAAAGTCCAGTTGTTTGAGATCAACAGGCTTTCAGGATTAATAAAATCAAATGAAATTAATTCAACTATCAAAACGGTTCATATAATAATATTCTTTTTTGTGTAAAAAACTGGTATTTTTTTGTATTTCTTTAACTTACTATCTTTTGATCCAGATATCTTGGGGTATTGTGCTGGTCAATGTTCAAGATTTCTTTATCAATTCATCAATATGCGCGGATCTCAAGGTAATAAAAAGGTACGCTATATAATCAGTCAACCCTTAACCTTAATCATTTTCAACTTGGTGAAACGATTACCGTCGAGATTATGGTTCACCTTCTCATTAACATAGACTTGTTATTGTAATGGGGATTGTTATGTTCAACGTAGATATAAAGTAATGAAAATTGCTTTTTTAATAGTGATAAAGACTTAATTCCATATGTAATCGATCTCATGGTAGATCTGAAGTATCAAGAGGCTCGATATTTGGTATTTTTTGGCCGTCGATTAGATTAAAAAGAACAAACAGACAAGAAACATGTCCCAAATACGAGATTTATGGTATTTTTTAATGCTCTAGTTTGTTTCTTTAACTTTATAAGCACTAGTTATACCTTATTGTATAGAGCGCCTAGAAGATTGATTTGCCATCTGTTAGCTTCACCTAGCTTTCTTCTTTAGCAGATATACTATTTAGAGATATGCTTAGAGTAGAGATGTAATATATAGTTAAGCTTTGTTGCTTCATTTTTAATACCGATGTACAACATACTTTTGAAGGCGCTCCTTTTTAAGTGAGAAACAAACTGCATTCAAGCAAACTAAAACTACATTCCATTAAAAAGATGGCACACGAAAGCATATTTATAACCAATATTGCGCAGAACTGATACAGATTTTAACCAGACAGGTCTCTGTTTACATTTGCCTAGACAGGAAGGTGTTGCAAACCTGTATTCAGTTCACCAAGTTTGCAAGCAAGATTTTAAAGCAGGGTAAGGGTAGTAAGTATTAAATAAGCAACCAATTATAATAAAGGTAAGTAAGACCAACTTTCTTTCATTTCTTTCGATCTGGTGAAGTGTAAGATTTTTTTTCTTTTTTCTTTCTATTGGAACCAGCCATTTAAATAATGCGTTCTTCTACCTTTTTACGTAGTGTAGTGGTACGAGCTACATCAGGTGCAAAAACTGGATTGACAGGCATTTATGCTCATCCTGATCCCCGCCCTGCTCTTATTGAATTGTATTCGAAAACACTTACTTCTTTAGAAGACATACCAAAAGATTCTATATACCATAAAGCTATTTACAATTTGACAATACATAGAAAGAAGATTGTTGAAGCTAATACTGATGTTTCAGCTATCGAGAATGAGATTGCTGATGGGCTTATCGAACAACTTCTTATTTCTGCAGATAAAGAACTGAAGCTTTTAGAAAGAATGAAGGAATTCAAACCTTGGGATCCACTTGTTGAAGAAGCTCCTGCTGATCAATGGAAATATTCTACACACTCATAAGTTTAAGTCAAACAATCAAAATGTTATTATAAAATTCTACATGAAAATATTCTTCTTTCATTCTTCTATGTAAAAGCTATTCGTCATTGTCATCATCTTCATCTTCATCATCGCTCACTGATTGACCGATCATCCGATCGACTATTCCAGATGCAGGTTCTTTTAATCCAAATGCGGTGCGCACAGTCTTATTGCTTGCAGTATCCCAAACTTTAACAACACCGCTACTTCCACCCACAGCTAGTAATGCACCCGAAGAATCAGAATCAGAATCAGGACAAAATGATGCAGTAAAAACTTTGCCAATATCTAAATCTCGAGATAATAGCATGCTTGGAGAGCCTCCATTAGGAATTTTCCATAGTTTAATCTTTTTATCTGTAGAGCCAGTGGCAAACAAACCTGGCACATTAGGTGCAGCGGCAAAAGCAGAGACAGGTGTAGAGTCATGTGCTTGAAGCTGCCATATACTTTTTTTAGTATTTCGAACATCAAAGTATTGTATTTTACCATTCTCATCTCCAACATAGACACAGTATTCATTAAGCAAATCCCATTGGACACATTCTATATCAGCACCAATTTTCATAGATATTTTATCAGAATCCTCATTAGCATTCTTGACATCAAAAACACATACTGTTTTATCAAAAGAACCAGATACAAAGACAGAATCATTCTGAGAATGAGGTGACCATTGAACTGCACATACTTTATCCTTATGGATCTTTTCTAAAGACCTTACAGCAGTTAAGCTCTTTAAATCCCAAACTTTAATGGTAGAATCGGCTGAAGCAGATGCAAGGAAATTTCTGTGATGAAGATTCGATGAAAGTGATAAGACAGCATCAATATGACGTTCTGAATTTACCTTTTTAGATTTCTTTTTCTTACCTGTATTTTCACCAAGAATAGCATCAGGGAATCCAGCATCAACAACATCCAAATTCCATATTTCGATTTCAGGTTCAAATGTACTAATGGCAACAAAATTCACAGGATTAACTGCACTTGCATCCTCTGTTTCATATCTACTGGAAACTGCAAAATTAATCGGTTCAACACATAATGGAAATGATGGTAACATAAAATCATGATGTACATACATACCACCTTCTTCTGAGTTATCATATACCATAACATCAATGTGCGATATTTCATCTTCTGTTTTAGCAACAAGCAATAAATTATCTGTATTCAAAATTTGTAACTCTTTTCTTTCTTCCTCTTCCTCTTCTTTCAAAACTTCCATAGTAATATATGGATCTTCTTCATCTGGTTCAAAATATTGTAATGATTTCATATTACCAAAAATACCTTGAGATACATCTAATGCAGACGGTTCTTCATCATAATTATCCATATTATATTCTTTAAGTTCATCGTCATCGCCATCAATATCTTTGACATGTCCATTGGACTTACGTTCTATTTCATCATCATCTTCAACATCCATCTTTGCTTCTTGCATGGCTTCACTTAAGTCATCCATGGCATCATCCATTTCCAATTTTGCAATACGTGAAATTCGTTCCATTTCCTTATCATCCATCTTATACTTGACAGGAAATTCAGCAGCAAGGCCCTTTCGGACCCATGCAATAGAAGAAATCATTGCTTCTTTCCTTGATATAGTAGAAATAGAAAAAAATCAATAAATCGATTAAAAAAAAATTGGAATTAAAGTTTCTTTTTCTGTTTTTTTTAGAAGAAGAAAAGAAACTTTAAATTTCCACTAATTAAAAATTTATAACCGTTATATAAAAAAATAAAAAAGAGCCCTGTTAGATGTCCGGTTTCTTCTTGTTTCTTTTTTCACATCATCGATAAAACGAAAAGGTAAGTAATTTTAACCATTTTTTGAAGCAATTTGTAAATTGACATCACTTGTATGATGAGATTAAGAAAATTATAAAATATAATGATAGGAAAAGCCGTGTGAAAACAAAATGTGCTAAACTATTCTAACTGAAAATTGTCATGTTTTCGAAAATTGTTTGCTTTCTCTTTACTTCAAGTCAGTTCTTTATTCTAACCTAATAGGCCCAAAACGTTTTTACTTTGTAACTGATATATAATTATATAATATAATAAATTCCTTTGTAAATTATGCGAATGTCATTGTAATGTCCTCCTCATGTTCAGGTTCAGGCCCGGTTTTATTCTTGTATGGTTCAATTGCCTTGTTCTTTTCTAAACTAGAATATTCAGGTATATCAAACCCGCCAATTGTGTCCCTTTTGCGAACTGTTTTAAAAGCTGCTTGTGGCGCTGAAATTTTTGAATCAATCTGATGAGGACTTTCCGTTCTTGATGAAGAAGCACTATTGTTCTTGGTAGATACAGCAGGACTAAGAACAATACCTGATCCATTAGCAGATGCATCTTCCAATCTCAACTTTTGAAGACCATGTCCCGTATCAAATGTCATTTCAACTTCTTCACGTAGTTTCCATTTATGTCTATTATTCCATTCTGGAAATACTGGCCCATCTTCATCTGTAGGGTATGCGGATATTTTTTTTTGCTCTTCTTTCTGTGCTTCTTCCTGTTTTTCATGCTCTCCTTCTAATCCTTTAATTCCATATTTTTTTACTTGTCTTTCCATTTCTTCAACTTCAGCACGTAATGTTTCAACATCAAAAACTCCAGGATCTGAAAACCCTTCAATCTCTTTATTCTGTTTTTGAATTTCTTCTTCAACTTCATATTCCTCTGTTTTATACTGTTTATCAGCTATATCCATCCATTCATCCCTCTTCTCACGCTTAAACCATCTTTTAAGACGAGATTTTTTCTTACCGCCCTCGACTTGCATATTCTTCTGTGCTTCTCTAGCCTCTCCAAATTCATGCAATAATTCTCGTTGTCGTTCGCGCTGCTTGTCAGGATCTGGCTCTTCAATTTCACTAAACTCATCTGCCGTAACTCTAAAGCCAAGTTCTTTTAGAAGAACTGGCATCGACTCTCTGTATCCCATATGTCCTTGAACATGTTCTGAACAGTTCTTATTTTCAATACCGCATTGCTCCTTAATTTCAGCAAGTCCCGCAACGCTTCCGAGACCACCGCTCGTGGCTCTAAATAGATATCCTAAAACCCAATCTGCAGATGAATATCCATTAACAAATCTTCCGCTAACAACTGACTTTGCTAAAGCAAACTGATCTCTCTTAACAACAATAGGTGCACCAAAAAGAATAACATCTTCAACAATTCCATAGGCTCCCCTACGACCAAGTTCTAATAAGCACGAGTAAATAACGCGAGCTCCAAGAGAAAATCCTATCAGTGTGACAGGTCTCACTCCAAGATTTCTTTGAATTAAAGTATCAGCAAGAATTAATCCGGCTGACCATGCACGATCTAAAGAAACATTCCAGGGATTATCAAGAACGTACTTAAGTTTAGACAAAAGCATAGGAAGCTGAATTGACGCCATTAATGCAACAAATACAGTAGAACCAAGAATTTGCTGAATAGATTGCGTTAAAACTTCTGAAGCAAGAATGTTGATTGTTTCACCCATACTTTTCAAAATTTCAGGTTCCCACAGAAGTGAATATAGGTCTCCCATAATAGGGTCGACAGTTGAGAATGGCAGTCTAACATCATCCTGATTACCAATAACCCAGCCAGAAACCGTAAGAATTAAATTCACACGATTATTGCTATAAAGAGGACAGAACTCAAAGGTCTTGACGTGTCCCATACGTTTGACCATACCTCGAGAGCCCATGTTGGCTCCAATGGCAGCGCCTGCTGTAGTGACTACTGCTGCTCCACCAGCACCTGCCAAAAATCCTGAGGTACCAGTGATACCAATAGTAGTTAATCCAGCGGCAAGACCAGCACCTATAACAGGAGCAAGAAGGCCAGCAGAAAGACCAAGAACTAGCCCGCCACCAAGAGTCGCTAACCCAATATACACGTACTTCTTCTTTAAAGCTTGCTTTCTTCTGTCTTCTAAAATATCATTTTCATCAATATCTTGGGCAATACCTTCTTCAATTTCCATTGCATCTGTAACTCTTCTTTCAAATTTACATATATCAACTTCTGAAACACCTAACAAACTTCCAACTCTTTTTAGAAGCACTCTAGATCGAGCATCATAAACTGATTCAGCTAGTAAGATCAAAAATAGATCGCACAGCACAGTCCATTTCACATCTATGTCAAGCATCTTTTCCTTTTCCATATCTTCAGTATTTGTGACTCTATCTTCATTATTGATATCTCGATATTTCTCATTCGTCTTTTCTGATATACTTACATCAGACTTAGTTTTGTGCATGGGGTTTTCTATGTGAGACGTTGTAGTTAGTGAGGGAGTTAAATCAGTTGACATGATTCCGTGCATTGAAAGTTGTTCAATCATTTTTTGCTCTTGCGCTGAAACATTCATGTGATGATATAATCGATTCATTATTCGTTGACACCATAGCCCAAACGCACGTTGGGCTACATTTAAACTTTTCGACGTTCTTAAACCAGCTCTTACTTGAGCAAGCTCAGCAGCCATCTCTACAGTTGCTACTTTACATAGTCCAACATATGCAAATCTTTCTGCATCGGATAGAAATTCTTTAGTCATTTGCATCTGCTCTAATGTGGATCTTTCAAGCTCATCATTCACATTTCCCACTAAAAACTCCATATCTTCGTCAATAGCTGTCATATCAGCAGCTTCATCTTCTGCTAAACATACACGAGTATATCCTTGATTAACCTTAGGTGATTCAGTTTCGATTGCAGCAGCAGGAGCAACCAAATTTCCGTCATCGTCATAATAGTCATGTTCAGCTTGAATGGGAACAGGTAGCCAACCATCGTCATTTAATGCTTCTTTCTGTATTAAAACTGGAGTTTTTTCTATTGATTCAGTCTTATTTCCAGTTTCATCTGCTGAGTTCTTCAAACTGTTGGAGGATTCGAAAACTGGTGGGTTTCCTTCAACTGACACTTCCTCAGCAGACATTTTTATTTATCTTTAACAGACAATTATAAATTTCTCCAGTTCTGCTATACCAATACAAATTGATAAATTTAACAGGTTATAATTTTTACACTAGTTGCCTTCGCTCCTTTTAACGTGTATTCTTCTGGAGGAGGGTGGGAGGTTTGCTTGCGGAGCATAACTTTTATCACTGGTTTGTGTTTCTAATATGGTGGAGCTAAAAGCTTGATCGCATCTAGAACCATTGGGTTAATATTATTCTTTTAGGGAAGTACTAACCAGCCGCACAGAATAATCACTGTAACCTGTTATAGGCAACCCGTTCATGTGATCAATTAAATTGTCCATCGAAATATAAGTCATAAAAAAAATAGATTTGCTTTTACACATTTTGTGTACTAATTAGTAAATCATCATGCCATGTCTTAAACCCTGATATTACTGCCAAATGCCGTAATGTTGGCCTTCCATGTGGACAGTTCCATGGACGTTTTAAAGTGCCTAAATTCGATACCACCTTTTTCATTGTATGCTTATCAAGTGCTTTCCCAATCATAATACTACTTCTGCATGCTCTCATTGCAAGCATAGATCGAACTTTAGAGCACCTAACCATCATTCCCGGTGTTTCCTGAGCTAAAGAAACTAGTTCTTCAAAATCTTTGTCGTCGAATATTGTATCTTTACTCATAGGTCTTTGTATAAGTTTGCATCTTTTTCCTGGCTGAGCATTGTCATCAACTTCAATCACAAAACCATTTGCTGCTAGAATATCTTTCAAATCTGCAACTGCAAGCTCTTCTAATGCGGTCAATTCCAGAGTCTTAGGAACAACTAAAGGATGAGAATGAATCTTCGTGGTTTCTATAAGTCTTTCAAAATTATACTTTTCATCACTTGCATGTTGATCAATAATAAATAAATCTTCAATTGAACGCTTAGTGTTTCGCTCTCGAATCGCTAATATGAACCCAAGATTAAATTGACCAATAATCTTCATATTTGAAAATTCTGACATTGAAAGATTTAATGACAGTTCGTTTTCTGCTTGTTCGTCAGCAACGTCAGATCTTATTAATTTAATGTCTCTTGAGCTATCAAAGCCTTGCTTCAGATAATGAACCTTATTTAGTAGACTTTCCTTATCCCATTTCAAAGTTTGATCAGAACTTGATATAATATCAACACCATTCAACGCATTCAGTTTGCTCTGCATAACGGATCCAAAATGTCGACATGTCCTGGTATTAGAGTTAGAACGACTCACCTTTTGTTTTTTTGGAAGAGGTAGTTGTAACTGAACAGTTTTGCTTTTATTAGTGCTTGGTAAAGTATCTTTTTCAAACTCGCTATCCTCTTCTTCACCTTCTGACTCACTTGCCACATCTTCAGGAGGTTCAATTTCTCTATTGAAATCGCCTATAGAACTATTTCCAGCTTGATTACCATCAATAGTAGTAACTTTAAGTCCTGTATCAGCAACCAGGACGTCACATACCTCTTCTGACCCATCCTCCAACTCATCATCAAGGGGAGTGGCCGTTTCCTGACTTTCTTTATCATTAGATCTATTCTCAACTTGAAAATTGTCCAAAACTTTAATTTCAAGCTCTGAAGGAGGTATGGTCATCTCATTTACATCCTCTTCAATCTGATTCAAATCTTCAGAACGTACTTGACGATCTATATCCTTTAATCTATGTTCAATATCTTCTGACACTTTTAAGGTTACTGATCTATTACTATACAGCCCAGTAGCTACTAGATCATCGCTGGTCTCTGCATTTTCTGAGTTATTCGAGTCTTCATCATTAACAGCTTTATCTACCTCCGCGTCTGTTCCAGTGATCGACAAATCTGCACTGTTGCTCAAATCTTCATCTAAATCTTTCTCAATATCAGATTCATATGAATCATCATTCTCATTATCTTGAACTTCAGAGTCTACAGACATAAAATTCGCAACTCTACTAGATGAAGTCTCTTCTGGCACATTCTTAAGTACTCCTCTAGCAGGGATTGCATATAAGTCATCTTCTGATATATCATCAGATTTTTCACTTTTGTTAATAGGCGTACCTAAGTCAGTCTCCATTCTTGCACTATACCTACTCGACCCTGCACTGGAAGTGATTGAACCAGCAGTGCTAGGCCTGCTTCCGGGCTTTTGTGGAGCATCTCTCATGGACTCTGTAAATAAAATCATAAGCAAATTATATATAGCTTCATAAACCTGTACATCGTTATGAATCATTATAGTTCGTTTATCTGGAGAAACATTCACATCATAGTACGAAGGATCTGATAAAATATTCAACACTATAAAAGGATACTGCACAGGATTGAAAGTCCTATAAAGCTCATTTATAAGTTTTGCAAGCCTCGGTAAAATAACAGGACGAGAGTTGACATAAAAGTACTGCTTATCAGTACCTGTCTTTCCATGACCAAATAAGGGTCTGGAAACGTATCCCTGAATACTATAATCGCGGCGTTCTGGAACTCCAGCTATCCTTTGAAGATGCAATGGCAAAGTAATATTGAGTTTAAATGAATCTTGGATCTCTAATAGTTGCTTTACAGTAGATGAAGAAAACATACTCGTAATAGCCTTGTCTAACGTTCCTTTACCCAAAGTCATAAATATCACATTCTTTCTACCAGTAGATGTGGTATTTGATACATTAAAACGAATAGTAGAGTGTATCAAAGCATAAGACTGCAGTAGAGAAGCAGCTTTCAAAAAATCACGCTTATGAGTCTTTTCGAAGCCCTTACGTCTTACAGGGAGAGTACAAAAGAGATCAGTAACTTTTACAGTTGTCCCTCTTCTAGCCGATACTATTAACCTGGATTCTATCAAACCGTTATGTTTAAACTGAATCTTATGACCAATCGGTGATTCGGTGGATGTTGTCACTTCTACATTAGATAGCGAACATAGAGAATTAATAGCTTCACCGCGAAAGCCATAAGTTCGTACTTTCTCTAGATCCTCAAATCTGGTGAGCTTAGATGTATGATACCTTGAAGCAAAGTGATCTATCTCGGATTCAGGCATACCTGTGCCATCATCGATCACTTCTAGACTATCTAAACCGTAGTTCTTGAATCGAACTTCAATAGAAGATGCGCCTGCATCAAGGCTGTTTTCTACAAGCTCCTTTGCTGCTGATATGACATCCGTTACTACCTGTCCTGAAGTAATCTTATTAATACAATCTTTACCAATGGGCTTAATAGATGCCATAATCGCGATAGCATTCAATCATGCTCTTGGATTCTACGCGTCGCAGAGATTACTAGATACTAAAAAAGAGGGTAATTCATAGAATCACTAGAAATGCTTATGAATATCGAACGCGTAAAGACGAGTAAAGGAATGAATGCAAATTAAATATCAGAAAAAAGAAAATTAAATGTTTAAAAAAATACAATTAGTGATAAAGATACAGCTATCATGCTGAGTCAAATGAATCCCATTAAGTTCGTAAGAATTTCGTTATAATCATTTCAATATGAATCAACATAAAAAATGCAAGAGAGTCGCTAAGCAAGCTAGAAAAGAGATAGAAAATCACGCAGATTCCTTTTTTGCAGCGTTAACCTGCTCAACTGCGTGCAATTCAGACAGCTGAATGTTGAAGGCTGTCACCCATTGTTCTCTCTCTTGTTGTGATCTTGCCATAAAAAACATAACCTTTCCGCTATTCAGTAACCTAGATGAAGCTCTTACACGCTTATGTTCCTTCCGTGTTTCAGATGTCGAATGCTTTCTATGTGATACCCATAACATAAAACATCTCTCACTTTCTTCATCTTCAGACATCAAACCATCAGAATATATACGTGGTACTATATGCATTCCAGGATGACTTGCATCAAACAACTCTTGTTTAATGGATAAATACTCCGATGTGATAGGTCCAGACAGTATATAAGCATCACGCAAATCAACAACTGCTTGTAGAACATGGCCTCGCTGTTGTGTATTGCTTCCTTGCAAAGAATCTCTTGATTTGTGATGAAACAACATAAGAGCACCACGACATAAAATAGCATAATATTGAGTAAAAGAAGAGTGCTTTCTTAGCTTCCTGTAAAGCCTTCCATGTAATTGAATGGTACGACATTCAAGAGAAAAGCAAAAATGATTCATCGAATAGTTTGGAGTAGCCTTCATCATTTCCCATTTTGTTGCAGTACGTCGAAATTCACATTCTTTACCAGGAGAAATTTGACACAGTTCTAGATTGCGCAACTTTATTTCTTGAGTAACTTGAAAATCTTTCTTCGCCCGATGCTTCCAATAGTTCACCAGAGAATTTAAGTGGGTTATCCATTTAATACATGTCTCAGTATCAGGACACTTTAGCATAAATTTAGATCCCGATGTAAGATTAATAACAAGAATGTTGCGATGCTCAGTAGCAACTTTGTAAATTTCTTCTTCATTCATAATCTTGCTAATTCTTCTAGGTGCTTCCGCGGTGTCATAATCTATGGTTGAAATAGCATTCAAATCCCTCCACATGTCGTCAATACGATCACTTTCTGTTAACATAGAGACACAATCTACATCCGACATATCAATAAATCCAGTAGCACTAATTAGTTGACTGAGTTTTCGATCCTTTTCAGATTTCACTTTGTTGTCCATATCAAATGACACTTCCTTATTCTCTTGTGAATCAAATCTTTTCTCAAACCAAGATATATTCCCATCATCAAGAGGATAGTAGTCAACTTCAACATCCGTAGGTATACGAGATTGCAAGTCCTTAACTGTCATCCGGGTCCAATTGTTAGCTACAGAAGAAGGCAAAGGCGGCACGGCACGTTTCGGTTTGGTAAAAAATATAAACCCATCCATTGTGAAAAGGTAGAAGCGCCTAACAAACACTTGTCTTAAAAACGCACTTTTACCTTGAGCAGGGCTTAAATAAACTAAAAAGCCTTCTACTGGAGCAGGTTCTACCAAAGATTTCTGATCTTCGATCTCAACTTTTGTAGGATAGTGCATGTGAGCACGGAGTTCCAAGGCATACTGATTTTTCAATGCCCATGTTCCCAGGATACGATTACTTAGGGGCCCATAAATCCATTCCATTCGGTCAAATCTTCTCCACGCTAAGCCTAGAGAGGTTTTTAAGCCCCAATATTTAGAAATCAATTCAGCTTCAGGAACACTTTGTATTTGTTCCAAAGTTCTATCTATAAGATAGGACACAAACTCCGATTGATCAGTTCCAGAGTCTGCTTTAAAAAACTTTCGAAATCGCTTTCGAGAAAGATGAATTTTCAAAGTCATATTTATATCTGGAACATCAATAAGAAACTCAGGGGTTGGTTTATTGCCAAGTGCCTCATAAAAAAAACTATACCATTCAATACAAACAGCCATAGATGAATGTTTTAAAATCAAGATCTTTGTGGTATGAGAGTTTTCCAAGGTAGACCATATTGCTAAAGACTTATCTAGAGCAGAGTAAAGATTAACGCCTGAAGTAGATTTGTCTATCTCAAATTCAAAAGAAGGCTTATGAGATGTATGCCTATGAAGAACGAATGGAACTACGCGACGCGAATAAAATTCAAGACGGATAGAGCTGCTTTTACTTCCTGTAAATCTAGCCAAAACAACATACTCCTTAAGTCTATCTAAAACTCGAGTATCTACAGATTCATACTCGTTAAAATCTCTTGGGAAAAGTGAAGATTGTGCTTCTTTCTGCTGAACCAGAAACCGACCTGCTTTAATAGTGGCGCCTACAGGCTGCTTTCTTAAGTAATGCCAAGAACCTAGATTTCCCCAATCCCTTTTCTTTTCTTTTTTCTTTTTCTTACTTGTCTGAGAAAGAAAGCGAGTAAACAGGGAAGAAACTTCACCGCCACCAGCAGATCTATGGTTGAGACTGCGTTTACTATACATATCAGGATGCAAGCTGGTTGTACTTAATAGTAGCTGCGTCGGTGCAGTTTGTGGTGCTGCTATTTCAGGGGATATATTTGTACAAAAAATATCAGATTGAGAAACAGATGGAGTAGCAGGCACGAAACCAACATCAGCAAACCTGACCTGGCTATTACTAGATATAGGGAAAGCTCCATAGGATTCGGGTCTCTCAAATTCTGAGGAAGAAGTAGCGCTTCGTGAAGTAGAAGAAGCAGTACAAAATGAAGCTATACTAGAAGCATTGTCTTCTGAAAAAGGTACAGATTCGGCCAATGGTCCAAGAGGTTCAGCTGTAGTAGGAGTCAATGGTACAGGAGTTGCAGAAGAAGAAGAAGGCACAGCAATTTCTAAAATATTGCGATCCAAATAACGGTGACGATGAGAAGTACCTGTAGAAAGAGAAGAACTACGAGCAGGAGTATTTGGGACGGATAACTCATCATCAGCATGTACGTTAATCTCAGGAGAACGAGAACAAGCATCTATATCAGAAGAATGATGACTCAACTGTTCCAAATTTTTATTAGAGTTATTTGAATTTATAAGCCTTAAAGGAGGAATATTTTGAACTATAGGATCAAATTCTACTTGTAAATCATCATCATCCTCGTAAAAACCAATATGATCATCATCATCATCGTCATCATCATATTCAGAATCAGAATCGCCAGTTAATAGACTCAGATCAAACTCAGATAATACATTACCTTCAGAAAGATAACTTACCAATTCTTCAGGAGTTTTGGTCTTTCGAGGATCATACTCTTTAACTTTATTATATAGGCCATAAATCTCTTGATAACTAAAAATGCTTGCGGAAGAGAAGTACTTGCCAAATCTTGACTTTGTTAACCAGTCAGTCTTATGACTTCTTAACCAATTTACAGGTATAGGACCAAGAAATCTTGATCTAGAGGTAAGAGCAAGATGTTGTGGGGTAGAATGCTTGAGTTTCCATTCCGTAAACGATGCAGGCTCAGCAGGTAGTGGAGGTAATTCATTAACCAAATCATCAGTCATTTTTCAAGCACAATATAATTTTTCTATATACTATCTTTAATTTAATTCCCCTTTAAAATATGATATAATGGCTATCCTTGGTCACACAGCCTGTGTGTGTTAACTACCGGTTAGAGAAATCGTATCAATCAAGTTCTAACAGAAGTGGATGTGCGTCACGTGAAATAAATAATGGTTCCTTTTTCGCCTTACTGGTTATTGCCAAATATCAGCTAAATAAACTTTAACCGGAATCTTTCTCCAATATATCTTATAAAATATGCTACCCTAATAAACCAAAACTTTTTTCCCCTTAACCCAAATAATAAGCTTATGCGGGACGCGCACCATCGTAATACGCGGTATTAAAGAAAGCGATAACTTTCTAACCTTTTTCACCATTAGGACAAATCTTCGCAAAAATCGTCTGCTTATCTTCTATCCTACATTAAGATATTTTTATTCAAATATTTGCTTATTACTAGAGTTTTGAAATAAGAGCTTAGTTAGCCATTATTTCTTGCGCAATTCCTTGCTCTTATTGAACGCTTAAAACTCTGTTCTTGTACAATCGAAAAAGAAAGAAAGGGGTTAAATTGACAAGATTGACTCCTTACTTATCACTTTTGGCTCAAAATATCGGTGTAATTCACTTAATTTTTTATTAATTTGATAGTATAGACGGATTTGTTGCGGTTTGGAAAACATAAACCAATTTTGAAGAGATAAATATAAGCTGGAGCCTGGTACGTTCTTTTGGCTCTTCTTATTGCAACTTGTACTGCATATATTTGCTGCTTCTTAGACTTTCTCTTATATATTCTGTCTTTAAGACTAGCTCTTAACACGGAATAGAGGCACATTGTCTTTTCTTGTTTTTCTTTTACAGTATGGAAACAGTTCAACCATTAAGAAACCCGGACAACTCCAATCCTATCGATACTACTCCGGACGCAAACATGGTTACTCCAAATGCTCCGATAGAAGCTGTCGAGCTAGCACCAAAACACTCTCCCATATTACCGCTTGTGAAGCCCGTCAGCAGACCTATAATGCCTTCTCCTACGATGAAATCTGGACAAAATGTACCTATATATTCGGCTATATATTCTGGAATAAGAGTATTGGAAGTAATGATAAACGATGTACCCGTTATGCGAAGAATAAAAGATTCTTGGTTTAATGCCACTCAGATTCTTAAAGTTGCCGGTGTTGATCGCGGTCGTAGAATGAGAATCTTAGAGCGCGATGTTATTTCAGGTGAACACGAAAAAGTTCAAGGTGGTTATGGACGGTATCAAGGGACCTGGGTTCCTTTACCTAGAGCTAGAGTTATGTGTGTTGATTTTGGTATATACAATGCCCTAGCTCCTTTGTTAGAAGTGGATCCAAATATCCCGTTTCCCTCAAAGGAAGATCTCAATTTGAAAAATGCAATGAGACGCGAACTTCCTACGCTTTTAAATGCCTCATCCAGACCTTCAAATGGTTCAAATTCTAATTCAAAGTCGCATGGGGGTTACTCTCATAGTTCACCTATGCAAAGCCCTATCATAGTCACAGAACGAGTCCAGAACTTTACATCTCCATACTCGGGCAATACCCCTTTGTCTGCAAGTGCTTCTGCAGCTCTTGCTGCGTTAGGAAAATCTCCATATCCTGCCTCACCGGCCCAACCGCAAATGGATCCTGCATTTGCTAACAATTCTTCCACTGCAGCACAAGGCCGAATGATTTCTCCACGACAGCCTCTATTTTCTCCTGCCAATGGTGCTACTTCAACAAAGACTGATCGCCCGTTTGATCAAAGCTCTAACGGATTTCATAACTTTCATTCACGCCAAAATTCAGCAGACTCCTCTTCAAAACTACTACCTAGTATCAACTTACAAGCTCAACTAGGTATGGATTCTGAGCAAGGTTCCACTAATCCTGATTTTAACGAAGCATCACAAAAGAAATTATTACCAGTTGAACCAGAGCCTCTAGAACTGCGACAGAAAGCCCTAGAACCAGTGGTTCCTGAAGAAACTCCTAACTATGAGCAAAGTAAAGGTATACTTACAGATGTGTTTCTAGATAATGATTTTGGAAATTTAGACGACGTTTTGAAGGCGCATCATGTTACGAATATTAACTTTGATGTTCCAATTGATGACTTAGGCCATACTGCTTTACATTGGGCTTCTGCTCTGGCCCGCATACCTTTAGTATCTGATCTGATTAATCATGGCGCAGATCCTTGTAGAGGTAACTATGCCGGCGAGACTCCCCTTATGAGATCTGTATTGGTAACAAACAATCTTGACTTATCAGTTTTTCCTGGAATGCTGGATCTTTTAGCCCAATCTCTTGTAATTGCAGATGATTCAGGCCGCACAGTGCTTCACCATATTGCCTTGACCGCAGGCATTAAAGGTAGAAGTACTGCTAGTAGATATTATCTTGAAAGCTTATTCGAATGGTTAGTTAAACATGGCACTACAGGTGCTGTAAAGGGCCTAAATTTAGGACGCTTTGTGAACTTGATCGTGAACGCCAAAGATAAGAACGGTGATACTGCTTTGAATATTGCTTCAAGAGTTGGAAATAAAAGTATTGTTCAACAACTGCTAGAAGTCGGCGCTGATCCAAATATCGCGAATCGAGCTGGTTTAAGAGCTGTTGATTTTGGCATAGGGTATCTTTTGGAGAAAAATGGTATTGTTATTAGCGGTTCAGAAGCAAAGTCTCAGTCAAACATTCAGGGTGTGGAAAATGATGAACACGAGTCAGCGAAACCACTTGGGACTAGTCTCTCGGCTACCGCAGCGGTTGCAAGTGCTGAACTATCACCGGCCGCTTTTAAGAAGTCTAAAGACATATTAGCAGCTATGACTAGTATGATTCAAAAGCTTGACGAGGAGTTCCGAAGCGAATTAAAGCGAAAACAACGGAATGTAGACAAGTTGCACAGTGACCTTAGAGAAGTTTCTGCTAAGTTAGGCGAATACAGATCAGCTGCGGAAATGGTGAAGTTAAAAGCGAGTAACTTAGCAGATATTAAGCAAAGGGTTCAGAATCTTGAACGAGCCTTGCAAGTTGAAGACACAGAATTTAGAAAAAAGAACGTACACTCTGAGGCAATAACACAAGCCTTTAAAGGCGAATTCGATGCAGATCAGCCTTTTAGAGTTTTTGCTGGATTACCACTTCCTGTTTTGAGAGCTAGGGTTGCTGCTTATAGAGCAAACAGTGAATCGCTAGAGGATTTGTCTACTCAACTAAGAAGTAGATCTTCTGACTTGGAATCTAAATACCGAAAAGTAGTTTCCTTATGTACTGGTGTTGAAGAATCAAGAGTCGACAATATATTAGAAGGTCTTTTACATGCGATTGAAAGTGACTCCGATCAGATTGATATGGCTAGGATAGCTGCATTTTTACAAAGGGTTGTTCCTCCATAGTTTTTACGAAAGGATTTATTTTTTGCAGAGCAACTTTGAATCTATAAGGTTGGTCATTGACATGGGTATTTTTATCACACATATATATATACATATCGGTTTGGCTTAGAAATGACTGGGTTATACATTGAGACTACTATTTGTGCGCAATTCGAAAGAGGCCTTTATACTGTCGATTGTGGGTTACAAAGACATATAAACAAGTTTCAACGGTTCGCAAAATTTGTGAAATATTTTTAATGTATTTATATTCATATATAAAAGAGGATGTAGGTAGAATTACTGCCGCCCATTGCCTCGCTCGATCATGGTGACAGTCATGAAGCATATCGTGTTTGTCAAATGCATGATCTTGAGCTGGATAATTCCATTAAGGAGTTAACGGGCTAGAAGAATTCTTTTTAAAAGAAGAAGCTCGATTTTGAGTACGTTTATGTCTTTTCAGCAATGTCTGACTAGTGGCATTGACGTAATTAGTGAGCTTCACATCACTTTGTTTTTGAACATCTTGTTCATTCCATACACGGATCTAAAAGGCAATAAAGAGTAAACAAGTATCTCATAACACACAATAAACAAACATAATTATATAACGGTTATATATTGATCTTTATTTAGTTTCCGACTCAGTGGGTTCGTTCGCTGACAGGAAGGAGCCCAGCTTCTGACCTGCTTGAATCTTTTGGCCATTCTTAACTCCAAAGGCAAAATTCTTTGGAGCCTCAAATATCAAAACAATCGTTGAACCCAATTTAAAACCACCCATTTGATCACCTTTTTGACAGGGAAAGCCACCTAACATTCGAGAAGCACGAGCGTAAGATGCTTCATACATGACATTTTTCTTACTCTTCCGAGGTTTTCCAGTAGAGGGTTCTTGGTTATTGTGAACCCGCTCATAATAAGTATTAGTACGGAGATCCTTATCAAAATCAATATGGATAGAACCAACATTAGTAGCACCGACAGGAGTCATCGAAAAAAAACCATGTCGCCATCTTCCAAGAAGAGCTACCCTTTCATTAAGTGCAAGAAGGCCTTCTAATCGGTTTTGCAAGTAAGGGGAAACTGAAAATAATTCACCAGTGAAATGACGACGAGTATTTACAACCCAGTTTGCAGGAGAATGAAAACGGTGATAATCACCAGGCGCTAAGTAGATAACAACAAAGAAAAGTTCTTTATCTTTGGATTTAGTGTGGGGGCCGGTGATGATATCTTTAGCAACAGCAGCAGTTGATGACTTAGAAGCAGCAACAGCAGACTTATCTCCAACAGCATCAGTAGTGCTATTATGACGTCCATGATGCTGCTGAGTTTTTGAGTTAGATTCATCGTCACCAATAAGGTCGTCTAAAGTGTAAGAAATGCCATTTAGGATTGCAAAATTCTTATCACGTTCAATTACATCCAAGTCGTTAGGGTCAAAAGGAAAATCACTTATAGAGCGACTAGGAGCACGGACCGGAGGCTTATAGTATCTATGTGGAGTCTTAGAAGAGCGGTAAGAATCAGAATCAGAGTCTGCATCAGAGTATTCTGAGTCTGATTCAGTTCCTATGAGTGCGTCAACAGAATAAGTCATCCCTTTAACTTGTTCTACTTTACCACCGTCAATAATACCTACGTGAAGAATTGTACCATCAGAAGGAGAAACGAGGTCTTCCGAGTCTATAGGGCGTACACCTGGGCGGAGTTGTCTATAGAAAAATTCGCCTAAATTCCTATAATGTTCAAGAACAGGATCAGCCATTTCATCTAAGTTTACACCAAATAAGTAGCTGTAAGTTCTAAACATTGGCGATCTAAGCCAAGTAGGGAGTTCGATATCATTAAATTGACCCCACATTCTTGAAAAGGCCCTCAGAGGTAGAGTTTGATAAAAGTAAAATTGCCATGGACCTACAGGTCGTATATGATGCCCCTTTGCAAATTGGCCATCATCTTTCTCAGTTATTTGATGAGACTCGGAATGTTGCTTAGATCTAACAATATGAATACGGTAAAGAGCCATGCCAACTACCATTACAGCAGCAGTTACAGCAAGCCTCCAATGACCAACAGAAGCTGACGCAGTTGCAGAAGCAGTAGAATAAGCAACTCGTCCAGCATAGTTTGAATATAACGGTTTGAAGAACTTAGGAGCACTTCGGGGTATAGTAGATATGGCCATAGGACGAGTTCTGTAAACAACAACGGCGGCAGCACCAGCAGCGGCAGCACCAGCAGTAAACCGTTTTTGCGTCAATGCATTCGGCCATTTACCATAGATCTTAACTTTTCTTAGATTTGATCTTGCTCTTGGAAAAGGCAATTGTCGTATAAAAGGACGACGCGATATACGTGTCTTTGAGTTCATCGCTTTAGAATGCATCATCTTAGGCGCCAAAAAATGCTAATATGTATTGAAATATTTTAAAATTATATTCTTAAAACTTTTTTTTGTATATTACAGAAAGAGGAAAATGAGTGTGTACAAAGAAACTGAAACGTTATGTTATTTTTGGCAGGCTTTTTTCTCGTTTAGATAACAAAGAAAAGAAAGTGTGATGGTAAAACCAAAGAAAAAAGAAAAAGAGCCTTCCAAAAATCTGATAAACCAAAATATAAAAAAGAAAGAAAGCGAATAAGGAGCAAAAATAAGGGGAATCAGCACAATGAAGTGGACACAAAAGAGAGAGAAAAAGTAAAAGGAAACGTGAAGGGGCTACCTGTGTGTACTTTTGTAGTGGGAGAGAGCAAATAAAAGCTCGCCTCAGCCGTATGTCGTATTTTGTGATTGTTAGCGGCTATAGTAACGGTTAGCTAAGTTTCCCATAGTGGAAAATAACTGTTAATGTTAATAGCGAGAGCGAATTTCTAAAAGCAACTTCTAGGCCAGCTTAAATGAAGTTGCTCCATATATAAAAAAGAGATTCGCTAACAGTTTTAGTCTGAGGAAGCGTTCACTATTTCGCGCTTAAATTTACTACCATGGTATCTATTTTTTAGGTCTTTTTTCTCATATGCTCTGAGAAGTAACCGATATGAGGTAAATAACTGTTAATGAAAAGAAAAAACGACTTCTAATTTTTCACAACTACACGGCACTCTTCCATTCCCTTAGAGTAAGGGAGCCCATATGAATAATCATAGATATTCAGTGAACCTCGTCTATCAACTACTAAGAGCTTGTAGCCATCAGGAGACCACCTGATAGCTGGGGCTTCTGTGATCTTGTTGGCATTCGTAATTTTACCAACTTGCATTATAGAATAGGAACTGTCCATGAGTCCTAAACGTGAATAAACAACAATAAGTACCAAGCCAGAATTCGTAGTGAAAGCAATAGCATTGCCTCTTTTGGAAACTGCTGATGTGTATACGGATGATCCAACTTCAGGAAACTGTGTAACCAATGTTGCATTTGCTATAGTGCCGCTATCTTCAGTTGTACCTGACCCTACAAAGCTTCCCATAACATCAACAACAATAGGTATAGCCTCATATGCTCGACATGTGATGGCCAGTAATCTATTTCCTGGAAAAAATCTCATTGAAGTTATACCTTCTGATTCATTACTATTATCAATCTTTCTGATCGACATCATAATAACTCTTGGTTCTGCAGGATTACTAACATTAATGACCATAAACCTTGTAGTCATAACAGTAGAACAAGCAATGAATGCACCATCATCTGAAAATGTTAACGTATTAATAGGATCAGAAACTGGCAATGAAGTAATTGACGGTTCTGGGTACATACTCGGAGGTAAATCACCTCTAAAAATTTCAGGTGTTATTGTGTGCAATGCAATAATTGGCTCTTCATGATTTGTAACTGGATCATATACAGTATAAGCACATGCAATTGTATGTGCATCTGAAGAAATAGCAACTGATCTAATGGCCGAAGGTGCTCTATGCGAATAAATAATTTTGCCATTTTTGTTAATATCATGAACTTGTAAACCACCATAAGAACTTACCAGAACTACTAGACGATTAGACATTGTAGCAATAGAGTATTCGTGATTGCCAGTAGTTGGCTGTGTAGTAGAATTTGCGGAAGATGAAACTTTAGCAGCAAGAGAAGCAGAGGAGTCTGATAAAGCTGTAGGTACTAAAGGATGCGCTGAAGGTGGTGGGGGAGGTAACATAGTCATTGACATGTTTTGAATATTAATCGAGTCACTTGTATCAACTCGTGAGATTGAAGGTTCTACTGTGTCCTGTGTAGCAGCAAGATCTGCCGATTCCGTAGCTGCTTTCGTACTAGTAGCATCATTCGATATCCTACCAGCACATATGAGTTTAGGTGCTTCATGTTTGTCGTCATATAGTTCGTATACAGACCATTTCCTATCTTCAACAAGGAGAATCCTTTTAGTATCAGGAGATATAGCCATTGCAGTATAGAATTTGGTTCTAAAAGCAGCAATTGATTTGTTTGTTAAAGACCATTGTATACGTTTTCTATGAGTAGGAAATGATTTTTGAAATATATCTTCCTTTTCTAAATTCAATGAATCTGGTACTGCACTTGATAGACCATAAGGCAACGAAGGCTTCCTTGGATTCGCATCAACTGGCGTTTCTTCAAGGCCTAGTGATTGAAGATCTTTCTCTATTTCAATATTCGGTAATTTAGTTTCTATGCTTTCGTTTATTCTATCGCGAAATAGCTCAAAAAGTGAATTACAATCAGACATATTTAATAAATAAGGGTATGTTGTAGTAGTAAGAAAGATAAGTAGGAAAGGTATGTGGTCATGTAGTGATAGGTTGCATTGTAAAGGTCTAGTGGTAAGTAAGGAGAGGATTGCACAATGAACCCTAGAAAGAGGTCTACAATTACATAAGGTTAACTTAAAATACATAATACATGATATACATTATTTCATAATTCCACCTCTATACAGTGGTTTTATTATTTTTCCATTTATAATAGTTTCAAGAATAATGCCTTGAATGTCTTTCGGTGATACTCTACCATACCAAATAGATTCGCCAGAAGGAAAGAAGTATAATAAGTTTCCAGCATATGCATGACCACCAACATGTGAAGATATTGAATATTCTATATAGTCATTTAAATCAATTCCGTACAAATCTTTTGATCTTTTAAACACCTCATGGATTTCATTCCCAATACCATCAGCAGCAATGCCGCATCGAACATCACGACTCTTATGGCCACATACCATTAATAAACTCTTCTTAATACGCACAGGGTTTAGTCCATCTATATGCTTTTGAGATTCTATATCTTCAGTAGGATGCCTTCCATATATGCTAGCAAATGGTTTAACATCTTGAGGTCCAAGCTTATGAATATGTATACCTTCAGGATATATATAAGCCGATGGCTCAGCTAAAGATCCAGGGAGATCAGAGCAAGTGACAAAAATAGGAAATGGATTCTCTTCTTCCATAAGATAAGGTAGACGTGCAGATCGAAGCTGACTTACAAAAGTTGAACGATCTGCTTCAAGCCTTGAAGGCCAGTCTGAAGTACCTGTGCCTAACACTATATGACGATAGTGTCCAGGCGTGGTGCCATTGAGATCAATATTATAGTCTATAGGTTTATCAACAGGATATTCTATTTTACATAACGAACATCCAGTATCTTTGAGTGGAGACATAGGGACATGATCTAAAGCTGAGCTGACTGATCTATCAACACATTGAGCAATTGACAAACCTCTTTGATTATGCATACATCTCGTTATAACCTTAGATATATCGATGAAGCTTCTTCTAAACATATTAAAAGTTCATTTTATGAATAACAACTCTTGTTAATTTTTCTTTCCTGTTATATAAATAGAAAGGCTCTCGGATTTAGAAGGAAGTAAAGTTAGTAACTCAAAAGAAACTTAAATGCTTGATTTTGAAGTTATCGGCATATGCTAAATAAGCATTGGGTAAGAAAGATACACCTTTAAATCCAAAATAAGCACCTAAAACCAATATCTCTAAAAAATTATTAGATAATTGCTTTACAAGAAGTGGATCAATGGTCGTAGTTGTGCGAGCTCAAGGATAGGATATATTATCGAAGCAATAAAAAAAGTCTATAGTAGGTACCTTCCCTATGGTGGTGGGTTTTTGCTTATCTAAAAATCGTGGAATTTAGGCTGTGTTTACAGCCAAATTTAAGAACCCCTAAACAGTTTGCTAATTTATAAAAATTGGCTGCAAACGCAGCTTAAATTCCACCATTTTTAGATGAGCAAAAACCCACCACCATCGGGAGGGGGGG
>JAKUBJ010000073.1:0-53225 GCA_030566855.1 Tortispora sangerardonensis | reverse complement strand
CCCGTTCAGTCCAGAATAGGAGTTTTTTTAAAAACCAGTTCAGTCCAGAATAGGAGATTTTTTTAATCGATTTTAAAAAACCCGCGGTTTTTTAAAAACCGCCACCCCCTACGTTCGTAGTGTACTTGCTGTGTGAGTGTGTGGAGAACCTACCCACCTACACACCACGATGTCAATGAAATCTTTCATAGAATCTCAAAAAAATATACTTATAAATCCGATAACTATAAAAGATCCAAATATTGATGATGTGGTTATTGATAAAATAAACACTATTAATGAATTCATATTAAACGATTATTTCGATCCTGCTTCGATCGATGAATTGGTTCATAGAGTAAACAAACTACAAACATCACATGCTTTGCCTTTAAAAGGTGAACAAATCATTAATTTTTCTTATATTTTACCTAAAGTTTCAAATAACCCTGCATATAATGAAAAAATTGAACAATTAAAGTCTTTAAGGAATGATCTTAATTCGGTAAGAGGTCATGCTAAAGCAATGGATAGAATCTATCAAATCGTTGTCAAATTACGTCACATGAATTTGGATAAATCTATACCTTCAAAAGAAAACATAAATTTAAACTCTAAATAAAAAAATGCAATTATAATTTCTTTTAATGTAAAATTCTAGTTCTTCTTCTAACTAGTTTCGCTTCTGAATTCTGAATAGATGCATGAGTTTCACAATATGCAACTCCATTCACTTCAATAAATTCTCTTCCTAATCGTATACGACACCTTGCACATCTCATACACTCGACATGCACTAATCTTTTCGGTTCTGTAGTATCTTCTTCAGAACTTATTTCAAGGCATCTACCTTCGATAGGCTTCTTACATCTTGCACATGCTGAATTGTTCAATGAATGAAAATGTTCTCGACAATATGGCATATCTTCCAAAACATAAAAGACACCATTCTCAAATGGTACTCTACATTCTTGACATACCATGCATTCTCTATGCCATTTACCAGAAACTGCTCCATCGTTTGAACTAACTGATTTCCCAATAATCTTAAGATTACATCCTCGACAAACTTTAGATGATGGTGTATCTATTGATACTCCGGTTAATGGCATTTGATATGTAATCTCCTGCTTTTCTGGTGCAAAAATATATGGAAGTGTTGGCTCCATACTCATCCTTGTAACTTTATCATTGCCTCCTATACCAATGAAAGGAAGTGTTGGCTCCGTACTCATTCTTGTAACTTTGTCAGTACTTCCGCCTTCAATACTTGGTAACTTGTTCACATGAAATTCATCCCCTTTCAATCTTTCCTCGTCATTAACTGCAAATGCGTCAGGTAACCCATTAACTCCAGGTATGACAAGAGGTGTTAAAACTGGTCTATTAGCCTTTGATGAAACTTCATTTTTAGGAATTTCAACTGGCATATCAAATACAGGAAGTGTAGGCTCACTATATTCATGTTTATGTGATATTTTGTTCTCTGGAAACTTAGCCATTTCAGGTACTGTGTCTATCAAGGATTTCTCCATTATTTCCTTTAGCCGTTGTTCTTTAGGAGATGCTTGTGGTTCTGGAATAAAAGGTATTTGGGGTAACTGAGGTTCTTCCATTAGGTCACTCTCTGAAGTATTCAAGGATTTTATAGAATTGTTGCGTATCTCCAAATAACTAGTCGGCCTGTCTTGAGCATTCACTCTACTGTTAAAAGAAGGCTGTGGATTTTGGAAACCGTCTTGGTTCTGAGAATAAGTGCTTTCTAAACTTTGAGTGTACTTTATTTCATCTTGAGAAGTTTCTTGACATTGTAGGTATGCATTCTCTTGGTTAAAATTCGCACTCTCATCGCTATTAGGAGCGTGACTTATATCATCTTGAGTGTACCTACTTTCCTCACTTCCAGATCTGTTCATTGATATTTCATCAATTGGTTTAGATAGACTGGTGTCTCTTGTAGGTATTTTTAATGCTTTAAAAATTGCCGGCAATTCATCAAACTTGTTTCCATATATTTCCTTCTGACTCTGCTGAATATATTCAGAACCGTATACAGGTCTAGTAACAGAAGGTTTACTAGCATCAATAACAGGTTTAGAAATAGCTTCAGAGTGTTCATCTTTTAGGTGTGTATACTCTTTACTTGTAAAACCTTCAAGCTTTGGTGTTTCAGGAGGGGTCCTATAATCGGCACTTTCAGCAGATAGTGAAGAAGTAATACTTGATCTTTGCTCGCCTGATGATATTGTTTGTGGTACAGGTAAAGTAGCAGAACGAAAAGCAGAATATCCTTGATTTGCTTTAGCTGGATTAGTAGATTCATCACCTCTTGCTGGACCCGTAACTGTTCTTTTAACATTTGAAGATTGTAAGGGTCCATCTCGATCAGGCTTATAGACATCAAAACCAGCTAATTCCATTACATTTACTCTTTTACCACGAAATACAGGAAATCCTGACAACGAATCCATATTTATTAAAGGAACTTGTACGTCAGAAGTGTAACGGTTACCTAAAATATTAACAGATTTTTGTGAAACTTGTGACTTTTGTGAATTCTGTGAGTTTTGTGAAGCTTGTGAGTTCTTCCTATCTGTACGTTTTTGTATACTCAATGGCGGCGGAGGTCTTAAACCCTCTATTGACCTTTCATTGTCGTTAGGTGCATATTGTTCAATAGAATACATTGTGGTTTTTATTAATATTATAACAAAGTCGCGTTCTTCTTGACGTAAAAAATCGTTCACTTACCAGATCGCGTGCATCTAACAATAACCAGCCAACCCTATTAAACACGTATAAAGGTTTTCTTTTTCTTTTGTCAAATAATAACACGCCTAATAAGCAAAGATTATTTACTTTCTATAACCACGCTTATTTAACAACTTGTTTTTCTTCGATTTTTAAAAATCAGATCAAAAAGATAAAAAGAACGAACGTAATATGAAAAATTATAAAAAGGAAAGAACCAAATCTGAATTAGAAAGAAAAGAAAAAATGGAATCCTTAGTGTCTAAAAGAAGAAAGGTTTTCTTAACTTTAATTACACGGCTAATAACATTATTACTCAATCAGGATTATTCTATCCTAAAACAAATTATTTTTTACGGATTACAAGCTATCTATCCCATACCTGATATTACTTTCTCATTCTACAGGGTCGCAATCGACTATCTATTTTATTCATAACCGTTATAGTGTAAGATAAATTAACAATCTTCATACATTTTTGGTTCCTAAATAGAAACGTGTAATTATATATTAACTAAATGAACTTTGTATCTGTAGATGCCATTTATCTAACGGGATAACCATTTTATTCACTCCCTAAGCATGCCATCTATCCCATAGTCCCCTTACACTAATTCCAACTATTCAACCCCCTAACTCACGCCAATTCTCCCTAAACCCACCAATTCACCCTATTGAAGCATTCTCTATCAATAACTAAAGTCCTTAGTAAACCATTCTTTTCTCTTTACTGCCTATTGACTTAAATTTTTACTTTACTACTTCTGTATTAACCAGTTATAATACTCTCTTCCTTTTCAGTACCCGCTTCTCACTAGAACGCGTCACTCTCCAACAACTTATCACACCTTACCCTAAGTAATTATCCAATTGGCTAAAACCTTATCCGGTTCATTTTCACCGGAATTAATGCCATCCCTTGTTGATCATATATAAGCTGCTATTTCTCTTTCATTTCTCTTTTACTTCTTACCTTACCTCTTTAGAATTCTCTTTCTATCTTAGATTCTCTAATAATTACACCTCGCTCTTGACTAGCTATATATTTATCTACTATTTGTTAAACCTACAGCTTTAAGTGTTTTGCTATATACGTCTTAGATTTTGCCTTTCATCTTCCTTGAAATCAGAATCATATACTTATATTATCAATACACTCTTATCAAGTCAAAACGTTTTCCAATCTTTTAGGTTCCGCTCACCATCCCTACCAGACTTCCGGCGCAAATTGTGGTTGTGGGAGGATTAGAGAAGCTTAATTCTTCACTTGTTCTCTTTATACTTTATTTGCTTTTTTAATACTTCGATATAAATCAAACAAAACAATACAAAAACCACATTTCAATACGCTCCTCATGGCTCCTCATTCTGTTGAATCTCAATCTGGCCCGGATGTGGTAGGGACTGCCTCTTCTACTTCAAATGCTCAACCCGGTCATTCTGGTTACACAACCGTAAAAGTCTTCTCCGATAATGTAACCGTGGCTGAAGATAAATCTCATTTGCTATCTAAGTACGCTTATGAAAATGCTATCGTAGAGAAATCTCCTGAAGGCCAATACCTTGTAAAACCTGTCAAACATGATTATGAATTTAAACTTGATTTGAAGGTTCCTAAGGTAGGCCTCATGCTTGTTGGCTGGGGTGGAAATAATGGTTCCACTCTTACTGCTACCATTCTTGCTAATCGTTTAGGCATCTCCTTTAACAACAAGCGCGGTGAAGTTGAACCTAACTATTATGGCTCTGTAACCCAATCTTCTACTTTGAAACTTGGTATTGATGCCGATGGTAATGATGTTTACTGCCCTTTTAGTGAAATTGTACCTATGGCTCATCCAAATGATTTCGTTCTTGGTGGTTGGGATATCTCTTCTTTGAATCTTGCTGAATCAATGAGTCGTTCTCAAGTACTTGATTATGACCTTCAACGCAAAGTTTCAAAGCATATGCAAGGAATGAAACCTCTTCCTTCCATCTATTATCCTGACTTTATTGCCGCTAACCAATCTGAGCGTGCTGATAATCTTATTCCCGGTGAAGATAAAGCCGCTCACCTCGAACAGCTTAGAAAGAATATGCGTGATTTCAAGGCCAATAACGATCTTGATCGTGTCTTTATCGTATGGACTGCTAACACTGAACGTTATGCTGAAATCATTCCCGGAGTAAACGATACTGCTGATAACCTTCTTAGATCTATTAAGGAATCTCATCCTGAAGTTGCTCCTTCTACAGTTTTTGCTGTTGCTGCCATTCTTGAAGGTGTTCCTTTCATTAACGGCTCTCCCCAGAACACTTTTGTTCCTGGTTGCATTGAGCTTGCTGAGAAACATAAGAGTTTAATTGGCGGTGATGACTTCAAGTCTGGTCAAACAAAACTTAAGTCTGTACTTGCTCAATTCCTTATTGATGCAGGTATCCGACCTGTTTCTGTTGCTTCCTATAACCATCTTGGCAATAACGATGGTTATAACTTGTCTGCTCCTCAGCAATTCCGTTCTAAAGAGATCTCTAAGCAATCTGTCATTGACGATATCATTGCTTCTAACCAGATATTGTACAATGATAAGAACGGTAAAACTGTCGATCATTGTATTGTTATCAAGTATATCAATGCTGTTGGCGACGATAAGATTGCTATGGACGAGTATCATTCTGAACTTATGATGGGAGGTCATAATACCATTTCTATTCATAATGTATGTGAGGATTCTCTTTTGGCATCTCCTCTGATCATTGATTTGGCTGTAATCGCTGAATTCTGTTCACGTATCAGTTATAGGAAGGTTGGATCTGATGAAGAATTCCAACCTTTCCATTCTGTTTTGTCTTTCCTCTCTTATTGGTTAAAGGCCCCTCTTACTCGTCCAGGAGCTGAACCTGTAAATGGTTTGAATAAACAACGTAGCGCTGTTGAGAACTTAATTAGAGCTCTTGTTGGTTTACCTGTTCAATCTGAACTTAAACTTGAAGAGCGCTGTTGGTAGATTTCCCGCTGATGATCTAACCAATTAATTGACTTTGCTTTTCTTACTATTGCTACTTGTTTTAAACTTTGATACTCCTTCTCTTTCTTCGCTTTATTTGTTTTTTTCACCATTGTGTGTTTTTTTTACAATTTTGCCTGAAATGAGTTCTCTAAATACCGCGCTCATATAAATTAAAATATATAAATAATTATGTAATTTCGATATAGGATAAATATGATTAATTATACACAGCAAGAAGGCTATTCATTTCTATTAATAGAACGTAATCAGAATCATCGTTATTGAACTAATTAAAAGCAGCTAGGTTGTAGAAGTTTGTTGTTATTTACCCTAATCCATTTGTTGACATATAAGCTTACCCTTTAAGGAACTAATACAAACAAATAGAGAACCAAAACAATAAACAAATCTTAGAAAGTACATCATCTTTTTAACACTTTGGCTGGACAACATATTACTGGTTTTGTAATATTTTATTATTAAATATTGTTCGATATTTGATATTCTTTCACTAGAACTATAAATCAGCTTGAATCTCAGCCTTTTAACCATCAAAATCGTAGATAATAATCATGAAGAGGCATCAACATTCAGGTATCCCTCTGATTGAATTTCTTGCTGACCGTCTTTATTTAGGTGCATATGATTATGAACCTGAAGATGATAAGAACTACTTTTACTTTACTATAGATGACTGTTTGCAATACAATCCTTTTCATCATGATTTTGGCCCTCTACATGTAGGTCACCTGTACAGATTTGCGGTAATGTTGCATGACTGTTTAAGTCATGAATCTGTTGGAGAGAAAGCTATAGTTTTCTATTCCAAGACTGACCCAAAGAGTCGAGCAAACGCTGCCTGTGTACTTTGCTGTTATATGGTACTTGTTCAATCATGGCCTCCACATCTTGCACTTGCCCCTATTAGTCAAGTCGAACCACCATTTATGCCATTTAGAGATGCCGGATATTCAGTTGCTGATTTTGAAATAACTATTCAAGATACAGTATATGGTGTCTGGAGAGCTAAAGAAAAAGGGCTGTTAAATTTACGCAAATTTAACCTTGAAGATTATGAGCTTTATGAAAGTGTAGAGATGGGTGATTTCAATGTACTCACGCCTAATTTTATTGCATTTGCTTCACCTCAATCATCAAGTAGCAGATCTCAATTGCCACTTCCTTTCAGTATGGTTCTTGATTTTTTTAAGACGAACGATGTTGGTATGGTCTTCAGACTCAACTCCCACCTTTATGACAAGAGAGAATTTGAACGTCGTGGAATTAAGCATATAGATATGATTTTTGAAGACGGTACTTGTCCTCCACTTGATTTTGTCCGCCGTTTTATTGGTGTATGTGAAGGCGTTATTGCACAAGGCAAAATGATTGCCGTTCATTGCAAAGCCGGACTTGGACGTACTGGTTGTTTGATTGGAGCACATCTTATTTACACTTATGGATTTACTGCTCAAGAATGTATTGCATTTATGCGATTTATGAGACCTGGTATGGTTGTGGGACCTCAGCAACATTGGCTGTATATGAATCAAAATGAATTTAGAGAGTGGAAGCACACTATGGCCTTAGGACCAAGAGATGCAGAATTGTGTGGATACTCTAGTCTTATTTCCAAGAAACAACTTGAAGTTACTTCTCAACCACTTCTTGCTCCACATACCCCCGTTAGACATATTTTAGGAGAAAGAGGAGTTGACAATACGGATATCACTACACCTAAGAATGGAGGAGGCACATCACCTTCTTCATCATCTTCGGCTCATCCATTGCCTGCACCTACACCAGGACAACCTCGTAAGAGTCCCAACAGAGTCTGCAGTGTTCAAACCGCAGCACGTAACCTTGAAAAGGCTATGGGATCTGGATATGAGGATAGCAGTGTGTCAGATTTTGAAGAAGGAAATAAACATAACAATGATGAAAATATGTGCCCTATTGCGATTGATGGAGGAGTTAAAGTTTATGAAGAGAAAAACGAAACATCTGAGGTGCTTGTAGTAAGGAAGATAAGGGCAGTTTCATCAGCATCTTCCAAGAATGGACGAAGATCGGTAAGTTCAGGTGCTGGATTAAATGGGCATTCTAATGGTATAACCTCACCACGTAGATCGCCCAGAAGAGTTGGATCTAATGGGTCAGTTAATGGTGGAGATACTGGCTTACTTGCAGCGGCTACAGTTAAAGCACATGGAGGAGTTAGAAAAGTGTCATCACCAAGAGTACGTCGGGTAGTTACAGATGTTTAAATTATAATAGTGAAAATATTTAGAATTACTAAGTTTATATAATTTATGTAGGGAGATTATGTAAAGAAAGTTGTGTGAAGAACTTCTACAGAGTATGATAATCTAGTAGGTTATACAATGAGTCTGTTTACATGGTGTAACGGTTATGTTTTGGGAAGAGAGCAGAAGAGTCCGCAACTAAACCCTAACAAGGGTTGATAACTTTAATTTAGTGAATGGTGAAAAAGTTTGCTAACCAATTTGAAGAAATTTTCGATTATTACCTTGAGAGCTTAAAGATAATCGAATAAGAAAAACAACAATGGGTAAATCGAAAGAAAAATCACGTGGAGATGAAAGTATGGATATTGAAGATGATTATGAATTAAGAGCATCAAGAGTTGTACCATTTGCATCACCTTTAGCTAGTAAGAAAGTGAATAAGAAAGCTTTGAAGCTTGTAAAGAAAGCATCTAAAGGAAAACAGACCAAGAGAGGACTTAGAGAAGTAACTAAAGCATTACGTAAAGGTAGTAAAGGTATTGTGATTATGGCAGGAGATATAAGTCCTATGGATTCTATTACGCATTTACCAGTATTGTGTGAAGATAACAAAGTTCCTTATATATTTGTACCTAGTAAAGAAGAGCTTGGAGGAGCAGTTCTTGCTAAGAGGCCTACGAGTGTTGTGCTAGTTACTACAGCAGTTAATGGAGATGACTCAATTAAGGATGCATATGATGAAGTAGCAAAGGAGATTAAGAAGTCAGTTAAATAGAAAAAATAAGAAAAAGGAGTGTATAATATTTCGATATTGATAAATATTTGTAAGTTTGGTTTTTCATTTATGTGACCAAGTAGCGTTTTTTAAACTTAATAAATTTTCGATACACTCATAGTCATCGTTAGATACGTTATGTGAATATGAATCAATAGTTGAAGGAGTAGGACTAGAATCGATCTTGTCTAGAGTTATAATTGCAGCACCATTTTCAGACATTTGCAATCTTGGTTTAACAGGAAATGAAGTAGTCGTAGATTGAGGAGAAGGTGAACTTGAAGAGATTGAAGCGGTTGGAGAAGAATTTATTGTTAAAGAAGGAGGAGAACTTGCAGAAGAAGAATTGGTTTGTTTAAGTAAAGCAGGAGTACGATTACGTCTCCAAGATTGTCTTCTATTCTGAAACCATATTTGTACAGCGCGATCGGACATTCCAGAATTTCTTGCAATTTCTGCACGCATTAAACGAGTTGGCTTTTTGCATATTAAGAAAGCATTTTCCAGTACTACCAATTCATCGACGGAAGTGCGTCTTCTTCTTTTTCTTGCAAGAGCAGAATTGTCAATATAAGGTTCCGAATTTTTTGAATATGAAGTTGGTGAATGAAGTATAAAAGCGTATGAAGGTGGTGAAGATCCTGGTTCTGAAGAAAATGACGTATCAGATGGCATATTGAGACGCGATGTGAAGCGTGTAAAAGACGCGATTTAAAGAGAATGAAAGTATATGGTAAGTAAAGAGCAATTGACGCGTCAATGAATGTCTATAATTGATTATAGTAAAACCGCGTATTTCTGATTAAAAAGTAATGAATTGAATGTACGCGTTTAATGGGTTTTTGTACAAAAAATAATCAACTATGGGTGAAAACTAGAAGTTAGTGTATGTAATGTAAAAGGTAAAAGTTTTGGATCGAGATTATATTAGAAAATTAAAGTTTTTTTCTCTTCTCTATTTTCAACTGCTTTAGGAATGATAGGAAATAAAGTTTAGGGATTATGTGATATAAGTAGAAGATAAGTAAAAGATTGAATAGGAGTCGTAATATTACATTGTATCCATTTAAGTTATCTTTAAAAATAAAAGTGAAATATGAAAGTATTTGTTGATGGTTGCTATTTATGAGGATAATACGAAAAGAGTATATAGTCTTTTTAAAGTATGACATCATAAGTAGAAAGGTATAAAATTTAGACTAAACCCCAAACTTTATTTGACACTTGATTTATATTGATCTACAAAGCGAATGATGAAAGATTTAAGGATCAAAGTATAAAAATAAGAGTCATTGACTCATTTACATAATTTTAATTTTCTACTTTAGTTAGCTCTATTTTCTTCTCTATTTGTACTCTGTTTTACTTTATATTCTCATTAATGCTCTACTTATTTTTTGTTAATTTCTACTTTATTACTTCTTGATTTCCCAAACAAGTATTACATAAACATATTTTGCCTTTTTTTTAAGAAAATATGATCTATATCCTATAAATGTGTAGTGTAATTACGATCTTAGGATAAAAATGATTTTTTTAAAGATTCTATTTATCTACTGGGATGCTAATTTTCATTGATCTTCGGTATCTTAAAATAATTTAAAATCACTTATATTCCCTAAGAAAAGTTACTCTTTATAGAAAAGTGATTATATCGCCTTTTTTTATATATTATCTTAATTTTTCTTCTTAATTATATGAGTTACTTTTCATTCAATTATTACCATGCTTTTTACAGTCGAAAAACCAAGAGAAATACCCCAACTGTGTAATCAGCATTTAAGCCATACAAAATGTTTAATTAATAAATCACATCAAAATATTACTGTTTAATAGGCTATAACTTATTATTTTAGTAAGTTATTGTATTATACAGTTTATCGATACAATTACTGATCGATCCATAAGAGCTCGTTTATAAGAACATTAACTTTAAACTTCTGTTCTTATAAGCTTATAACCTTAGGTTCTATATTTCTTTATTTAAGTAAAAAGCTATTTCGGTTCCCATCCAAAACCATCCATCTTTTCTGTACCTCTTTCTTATCGTATCAATTTAATGTATTCTTCACTCTTAACTTCGTACTTTAATAAATTCATTCAAACATCACCTTACGTTTACTTTACTCTTAACAAAACTTTTTTACCCTTCTTTTTTTTGTTTATTTCCTATTTAACTGTATCTTTTATTATAAGTTAAGAATAATCTCACACTACTTCTCGATTATTATCCTCCTACTAGGTAAATCACAAATAAGAAAACCTAATTCAACTTAAGCTTTATACCAATTTCTATTAAAGATAAATTACTCTCATTCATATACCTTATACATCTCATATTTATTCACATACTTAAGTCAACAAATAGATTCATTCATTCTGCGTATAATACAACCCCATACAGAAACTACTGACATCTAACTCTTTAATGTTTTTACCTTCTTTTCTGTGAATCATCTCTCGATTATTACCCCTTATAATACCTACCCCTAAGCAAAACCTTGTTCTATTTAAAGTTCCAAAAGTGAGAGAAAAAAAAAGCTGAACTCTATTTCTCTTTTACTTTTTCACTTTGCCCCTTTAGTCTCTATGTCTGCCTCTAATCTTACACTATCTTCTATATATATAAACCTCCAGCAATCGGGCTCCTAGCCGGCATTTTCTCTCTTTTCTTCTTTCTTTGCAAAATTATCTTACCTTTGAATGACTTTTCTTTTCATTTCGATCGTTTGATTCCATTTCATTTTTGTTTATTTCATTCTGTCATATCTTACTTTGCAATAAGGAAGAAAAAAGGGTCCCTTTAACTCACTTTTTTTGTTGTTCTTCCCTTGCTTTTTTCCTGTTCATCTTACCTCTTTCTTGTTTTCATTTTTCATTCTTCGATTTCTTCACTTCAAAGAATAAATCACCATTTCATTATCTTATCTTTATCTTTTTTTATTGTATCATCTTTATAGAACAAGACAAATTCAACAAAAAGCAAAACAAATACGAACGCATCTTTTCAAAAAATTACCCTGATACTAATTCCATTCTCCGTTCCGTCACTTGCTAAATATCTATATGTTGTTTAATCTATACTTGCTTCAATGATGGCTTCGCTTCCTCTTTCGAACCCACAAACTCTTAAACCTTACCATAGAAGAGCTAACTCTAATTCTCCAGGCGCTAAAAGACATGCTCATAAGCGCTCCGCTGCCATGTCTTTAGATCTTAAAGATATGAAGCTAGACGATATCTTCTTGCCTGCAACTTCTCCGCCATCTTCTCCAAAACGTATTACTGCAAAGGTCTCAACAAGCGCGATTGTGCCTCCTGTCTCACTTCCACCACCTGTTGATAGCAACCCTGCTCGTCCGAAGGTATCTTTTTCTCCAGATATTGAGTTCATTCCCTCGCACGAGAAGGAACTCTTAAGACAGCAACAGCAGCAACAACTACAGTTTTCATTGCCTCTACGATCTCCTTCTTTGCAATCTCTTACTGATAAACCTTTTGATACTGAATCTGTTCCTGAATCTCCAAAACGTCATAGGTATATGAGATCCCTCGCCGATAATATTATGCGTTTAGGAAGACGTGACAAATCCGCCTCTCCTACAAGGTCTCCTAACAGATCTCCTGCACATTCCCCGACTCGTTCTTTGTCTGTTACAAATACTTACGATTTTTCTTCTTCTCCTAAGGCGAAACACTTCATTTCTCAACCTACTCCTGTCATCGATTTAGACCTAGCTTCTGTAAAGAATAATCTTGGACTTGGTCTTTATTCTACTTCGTCATCTTCTTCACATCGCCGTTCAGGTTCTGCTCCTGAAATTGCTCAATTCTCTTTTGCTGATCACGATTTTGATTTTCACTCAAATGACGATTTTTTTCCTTCAAGATCAACTCGTCATAAACACAACGCTTCTTACATTTTAAGCTCCAACAGAACAATGCATGCTGTAGCTGAAGAACCAGAAAATGATACTGTCGATTCTTCTTCATCATCTTCTTTAGGTATTAAGCGTTCTTCTACTGCTATATCTGATTTGGATTATAAACAAGTGCAGTCTATTCAATCTATAAGTAAGGTTCCTAAACTTTATATATATGATAATGATTTATTACCTTTATCTCCCCCCGAAACTCCTGCACTTTGTGATCCTTCTCAATCGGATTCATATGACAATGATGACCCACTTGGATGTCCTGGCCCGGAACTTCGTCTTGATTTTGGCACTCCTTCTTTAACTACTCCTACATTAAGTGACGACTCAAGTGATCTTTCTTCTTCACGTCGCTCTTTATCTTCGAGGTTATTTGGATTATTTAAAAAGCATTGACATTATTATGTCTTTGTTCTTACTAAACCAACTTCAACAAAGCATCTATTATGAGCTCTTCCGCTGGATGGACGTCTCTATTATTAGCTAACGAACAAAATAGCTTTATACGCTCCTTTTATTTTCTTTTCTTACTTACTTGTCGCTCCTTTAGAATATTGTGTATATAGATACAATCGAATTAAATCTAACCTATCTAATCTATACTTTCCTACTACACTAAATATGTGCCTGAAACGGTATAATGATCTACGAACTTTAATGACGATCGCTAACCTGTCAAGTAAACCTAAATTTCAACTCCCTTAAATTCCACACTTCTAGACACCTTATAATGCTCACACATTAGTATATTATTAATTGTTTTAATTACTTAATCGGCTATGCACTAAAATCTTCTTTACTTTTTTATTTTTTGAATAATATTTGAGAATAAAAATTAGCATCACAACCTCGGGATAAGGAGAGAAAGCGGAGCTGTCGGTGGCTCCCTTCTTTAAAACTCTAATTCTCTCTCGCTAATAGTAAGCTCGTTTCTATTTACGTATCCCATAACCGTTACCTCTAAGATATAACCGTTAAGAATAATTACAATAAAAAGCTCAAACTAAAATAAAATTAAGAATACAGTTACTTTTTATAACATTTCTAAAGCCAAGAAAACGAGGCTGTGTTTACACAATTTCTTATTATCAAACTTCACAATTTCTATTTAGATTATGTAAGTTATATAAATTTTAAACTTTTGTCATAAGAATCATCCCGTGCGATGAAACTTTCTAATACCTGCAATTACCCTTTTAATTCCAGAATAGGAGCTCATTCCAATTCCTCGTATTTGTGCCGCGTCGTCTATCTTCCTTTCAACAACGTCAAGCACTTTAGGTACCATGCTTTGAATTCTAGGATCATTGGCTTCTAACCTTCTAAGAGCACAGTCAAGCCACTCAACGCGTACATGGAATTGACTGTTTTCTGTAAATGATCCAAATGCAGCAATTACTGTCAAAAGCAACAACTGATTCTCGGTGGTAAGAATGTTTCCAGGCTTATATGCAGACAATACTGTAAAAAGTGTTTCTTGTTGATCATGTGGAGCAGCAATCCAAAATGACAATGCATCATCATATTTTTGTTCTTTCAAAAGTCTGTCCATGGTAATGATATTATCTGCAAGCTCGCTACTTGCAACAGTAGCATTAGTTGCAGATGCTAATTGCTGAACTGGAACTTGTTGAGGTGCTTGTACTGCAACTGATCCAGGAGATGGTGTAACTTCTGACCTTGTTGGTGAAAATGCAGGCCCATCTCCTAAGCGAAGTAACTGGTCGGGTGTTTGTCCACGAAAATCTCTGCCCCTGTTAGGCTCTCCATATACTCGTGGTTCTTCAGTCTGAATAGGACCTCCAAATCCGCCAGTATTATTCCTAGAAAAATCAGAAGGTGTATTAGCCATTCCAGACATTCCAACTCGCTGATTACCAAATCCGGTATTAGAGCCACCAAATCCCATACCACGATTTTCATTTCCTGATGAGCCTAATGACGGCTGTTGTTGTTGCTGCTGCTGTTGAAATTGCTGGTTCTGATGCCTTTGTTGTTGCTCAATGTGAGAAACATCATATCCTAAACGAGACTGGGATCCATTTCGGTTATTCAAAGAACCAATAGGTTGGCTTTGTTGACCATTATACCAAGGAGAAGGTGAAGGTGAGCCGGCTTGTACTCCAGGACTAAAAGAAGAAAGCAAAGACTTTCCAGTTGATCCTCCAAACTGACTAGATGACATATTCTGAAGACTTTGCTGAGGAAGTTGTTGCTGTTGTTGTTGAATTGGGGCATCGGGTGTAGCACTGCGAATCTTTGGATCTACTCCAATATTATTGGAATTCCCCATGTTAGAAATAGTAGTAACTAACTTCGACATCAATGTTGTAAGCTCAGTCATTCCATTTCTAAGTTCTTCTATTTCCTTATCCTTCTTAGAAATATCATTCTTTAAACCAAGAATATGACTTGAAGTTTCAGCTTGAGATTGCGACATGATGGTCTTCAAGTTTGCAACCTCTTGTAAGACTATATTCATTTTAGTAGAAACCAAATCAGAATCATTTCCTTTCTCGACCTTAAAAGTGAGGTCTTGAATAGATTTCTCAATAGAAGAAATTGAAGGTTTGACCATTTCCTCAATTACAGCATGTACAGAACCATGAACCATCTTCGCGGTACTAGGGAGCATTAAGGTACTAAACTCTTTGTTCAACTTCTTGCTAACGAGTTTAGGAATTTCATCAGACATCAGCTCCTGAATTTTAAAAATAAGTCCAGAATCGCTACTCGAATTAGATCCAGTATTCTCAGTATTAAAAGAAGAAGCAGTGAATACGGCTTGTGCATGTGGAACAGGTGTTACATCCTTTGAAGCATACGAATGCTTCACAGGTGCATGAGTAACAAAAGCAGGTTCCTGAGTAGGAATAGGATAGGCAGAACTGTCTGTAGATTTGTTCGAAGTATAAGAAGTGCTGTAGTTCACAGGTAGAGGGTCAACAGTGACGCATTTATCTAGAGGACAATCTGAACTATCTAAAACTGAGTTAATGGTAGCCCACATCCTTACTTCCGCGGTATCAGCAAAAAAGAGATCAAAAAGTTTATCGTTGCTATAATTCTCAGAAATGCACATACTGATAATAGAAACATCTGGAAGATACTGTACTTCAGAAATCTTAGAAAACTTGGAAGTGCCAGAAGAGCCAAATCTAGAAATTACAGAATTAGAGGAAGAACCAGAAGAAGAAGCGCGCTCAATAAACTGTGACTGGGTATAACGAATACGCTGAGAATCATCGGCTGTAGGTGTGTCTAGAGACAAGAAAACCAAAGAGTTTCTTACCTTATTAACAACTACTGCAACTCTTGAGTACTGGCTTAAAACCAAAGGAGCAGGACTTTCACATTCTGCACTAGGTTCATATACAGCGGGGAAGTGAATTTCTTGAACCAAAGAAAGATTGCGAAGAGAGTAGAGCTGTAAAACTGAATTATTAGCAAACCCAGTCAACAAATATTGAGCAGGATACGAAGGGTCAGGTTGGTCAAAAAAGCGAACTGAAGTTGGCAAGAATGAGGTAGATGAAGAAAGTGTTGCAATGGAATTAGTAAGAGGTGCACGAGAAGATGAAGATCTAAAATCAGAAGAAGACCATAACTCAATAGTGCCTGTGGCGTTCAAAGTAGCGATAGCAGAGCCATCTGCAGAAAAGTCAAAATCTACAAAGTTGGAAGCAGATCTAATAACATAATCAGCGTGTGCAAGACCTGAAGAAGTTCTCTGAATAGTCCATTTAGCTTTAGCATCTTGAATTTTATCGACATTGTAAATATAAATAGAGTCTTCAACAGCAATGGCGAGTAATCCTAAACCTCCTAGTTTTGCGAGAGTAGGGGAAGCAGGTTCGGGCAGTACTTGAAAAACTTCATTATAATTAGGACTGGCGGAAGCATCATTATTTTCAGAATCCGATTCTTCCTCTCCAGGGATAATAGTCCAAAAGATAACTTCATTATCAGCAGTAGTAGAAACAAGTTTACTAACATGGTCAGAAAGAGAATGGTTTTCGTCTTCAGCGTCGTCATCGTCAGGTTCGGCCATAGAAAGATTAATAATCGGAGATTTGCCATGACCCTTTAAAGCAACATTAACCACATTATCTAATTCAATAACACGAATTCCTCCTGGTTTAGATAAAGGGTAAGCAATATATCTATCATCCACGGCAATGATATTCTGAGTTCCAGTAGCAGGAGCACGCTTCAAGCGAGAGACGCATTCAAGTTGAGAATCAGTAAGACTGGCATCAAAAAGTCTATCGGCATGAATTCTAACACGTTCAACGGCAGATTGACCAGAAGTTGGAATTGTGTGACTATGTGTACCTGAAGTTGCAAGAATAGCAGAATCTATAAAAGCAGTGGGTGCAGTTGATGTTGATGTAGCCGTTGAAGCTGTAGGTACAGGTGAAGGTGAAGGTAATTTACCACCATTCAATAAAGCAAGTAGCCCTGAGCCATCCATGGTTTGTCGATCAAATGACAAGTAAAAATTGTTAACAAGAAAATATGTGAATTATAGGTTATATACAAAAAGCCAAAACAAGATGTCTTCGAAAATCAAGTTGCAGCTCAAAATTTGGCAATTAAAAACCTATCAAAACGCCAAAAATCAAAGCCAAAAATATAAAGCTCCAAAATATAAAAACAAAATAGTAATAAAAGAAAGAGGAACAGCTATTTTCTTTATGTTTTTTTGTGAAGATAAAAATTCAAAAGAGAAAGAGGAGGTTGGTGTGAAAGCAAGCACAGAAAATGGAGAAGGAAAAAAATTGTGTGTGATTTAGGGCTAGTAGGTCAATAATATTAGTTTGACGGGGAGGTCAATCATTTTCTATTTTAACTGTTAATCACCACGAGTTACCTAGATAGGATAATTCTGAGTAGATGACACTTTAAGTTTATACAGTTTTACGACACATATATAATTATACTATAGGTTTAACAAGGTAACTTATAAGTTATTGAGTAAATTGTGTTGTTTTACACGCTTTAATTGGCTTTTTTCTAGCTGTCCAAAAGAGTGTGCTTGTTGATTCAGTCTCGCTGCAGCTATCTATCAGGCTTGCTTACACATCTGCCTGATTTAACATATTGTAAAAAATATACCCATAAGTGATTTTACGCTGCCTGTTTAACATTGTACGTCTGTAGATTACCTATACACGGTTTCAGGACTAAATTCATTAGCAATTATGTACTGTCTACAGTTCTTTATGTTGCTATTCTTTCTTATGCCTATGTCTCCGGCATCTACTTGTACCGCTTTATTGGTACTAGCAACAATGTTTATATACTTTAGGCCTTGCTTATATTGCTCTATAATAATGACAGCATATGGTATAATAGCAGTATCAAGTATATGGGATATTTTATTTGATCCTTATTTCTTTACTACCAAAGTTGTTCAATTATCTAATTCAACTAACGGTATCTTTGTCCAAAATTGGACATACCCATTTCTTAACTATTCTTCGGATATACAAAGAGCTGATGCTTTAAACAAGACTGCTGCCTTAAGAGACCCTATAGGTATTCTTGTGAATTACTTACTTTCTGATAGATGTCTTGATCTTCTAGGTGTTACATTATCGTGATTACAAGAACTCTTACATATATATACTTCTTTGATGTTTTTATGTTTATCCTGCGCCCACTTCGAATTAGCATTCTATGACCCTCTTAACGGCCTTATAAAATATAATAATGTACATATCAATATAACAATAACTTACATTCAGTTTTTTCATTCGTTTTAGGCATAATAATCTCGCTTATTAAAAAGCTACCTATGATCCACAAAATCCCATTCTCCTGTTTTCGTCTTTTAATAATCAATAAGTGTCAATTTACGGCCAATATTCTTGACCCTGTACTTATGTGCAACTTTTCTTGGTGTTGTAGCTCCAGAAGGAACTGGTGATTGTTCAAGTTCTCCTGTAATAGTAGTTCCAAGGCCAACTCCCTTAGGTGTGTTTCTTGCAATTGAGTCTTTAAGCAAAGCTTCCATTTCACCCATATCAAAATAACCATAACCACCCATAACATCGCCACCTTTATCTTCATCCTCGCTGTCTTCAACGACAACTTTAGTTTTCAATTCACGACCAAGACGAACATCGTTCGACCTGTCAATATTTCGATGAATAGCAACAGAATGAGAAGGTTTTCGTTGATTTGATTTCAAAATATGTCGCATCTCTAACAAATAATTCTGTAGCGTATCCAAGAAACGCTTGGTTTGACGATGTTTAGAAGATGCACATATACACAAACTATTGTCTTTAATAATATAGCCAACTCCGAATCCATCAGGAGAAGTTGGGCCAAATCCAAATAAGCGCAAAGATGGATTTCCGCAATTTGAAGTTGAAAGAATAGTATTGCTAAGCTTATCCCAAGCTTGATCAGCAAAGAGTGCAGGAAGAGTAGGTGCATTTGCAGAGCTAGCAGTACTTTCAGCTTCCCAGTCAATATTCTCAGCTTCGACGGCTACCTCCCTTTGCCACATACAAAGCAAAGCATACAAATGTCTATCCTGACCAAGACCTTGACCACACTCTCTTGAAATCTTAGTATGGTTTTCACAAGCCTTTCTCAAAGAGTCAATTTTGTCCTTTGAAGGAGCATCTTCACAGAATTTGCGAACAAAAGCAGCACATTCTTCTGTAACAGTACGAATAGCTTCTGTTCGACCGTGCAAAAAGTATTTAGTCATAGCAGGCTCGTATGTAGACTCGCAACGTCCATATAATGCATAGTAAGCAGCTTGGAAAGCCATTTGAACATAAGCATCAGGAGAAAATCCCATAGATTTAATGAAACTTTGACCATAAGTTTTAAATTCCAAAGTCTCTACTTCAGTCTGATGAATAAGATCTGCAAGTCTAGATTCGGCAAATCTTAAAGCTACGGATAACTCAGGTACAAGGGTCCATTCTAATCTCCTGGGAGTAATAGAAATATGTGGGCTGCTATTTCTCAAAGCAACGGGTTCAGGACCCTGAGTAGGCCATATTGAAGGAGATGTACCAGTAATAGTTTTTGCAAATCTTAAAATAGAATCAGTAAAGATATCAGAAACAAACCTTAATACAGTATGGCCATCAACACCTGTATGTTCAAAATTGACACCAGCAGAGCCACATTTAGTGACGATGATTTGAAGTTTATCGTACCAGCGATTAGTGCAAGAACCTACTTGAATACCCTTGTCAAGAGTAGAAGTTCCACAGAGCATATTTCTACTAAGATCAGCTAAATTTTCAGGACTGACATGGTCTAAACAAAGAACAAATAATGCCGAATCAATAATGCCTAATACTTCTCTGTTATTAGCATCATCGCCATTAGTGAGTACTTCACGAAGATTTGCCCAAACTCTTCTATTTTCAGTTGTAAGTACACCTACAGCACGTTTTGCAGCTTCAGTGATTGATTTTTCAATAGCATCAGCTACTATAGTTTCGAGATTTCTTGTGAGTTCATTTTCAGTGATAATAATGTCTGAATTTTCATTCAAAACATCGAACCAATAAAACTGAGAACGAGCAACAACTACAATATGTCTTGAAGTAGTATCAGTTTGCATTATACAACCATTCTGACTAGGTATACGAGAAGTGCCAAAAAGACGAGTAAACTGATACATACAAAGTGGCTTATTACGTACCATGTCAGTTGGTAATTCTTCTCTGCGTAAAGTTCTAATAAAGTTAAGTGTTGAAACAACAAGAGATACAGCACGATTTATTTGTGAATGAGAAGTATGAGGACTTGGATCATCTTCAAGAAGAAAAAAAGGGTTCAAATTTAATACGACGGGATTATCATAATTCAAGTAAGAATCGTACCAAAATTGTTCAATAAAGGAGGAGCGATTCTTTGCATAATCTCTTAATTGTTCATTCAAACGAGGACCATCAGTTTTTAAAAATTCATCGACAGCAGCTTGAGTTACTTCTTGTTCAGCAGGTGTTTGAAGTGCCTTCACTGCTTGTAAATATTTCTTACAGGTATCTTCAAGATCAGGTATAGGCAATTTCCCAAGAGTAGATTGATGCGAAAAAGTACCACTTTTGCCAGGCATTCTTAGTATAAAGTTCGATAATCGATAAGAAGTGTGAAAAAAAGTGCGAAATGTAAGGTGTATTTATACGCAGAAAAGTCAGGAACCAAACAGGAAGAAAAAGAGGTAAAGAAGTAAAATAAAACAGCGAACGCCAAAATGGGCGGATCAGTAATATAACGTAAATAAGACTGCTTTCATAAAAGATTCGATATCCTATAAGAAGTAAAAGAGGATATGCTAATAGGCTGAAATCCTTAGAAAGAGAAAATATCAGTTAGTTTAGTCGGTATAGCGGAGGAATGACATATTTAAAGTTTAGAGATAATCCGGGGTAAATTGATATTATTGGTTAGAATAGACCGGGGATAATGAAACTTAAAAGAAATGGCAAGAGACTCCGAAGAATAATCGCCAATTAGGAAGAATAGTATGAAAAATCCGGGGTAAATTCTGGCAAATGTCTTATTTGGGATAAAATCAATAACTATCGTCACATGAAAGTTTGTTGTTAGTCTTTTATAGGATAAACAGATTTATAAAGATCGAACATGCATGTATAACTCCTATCGAAGGTGGTTGGCTCCGCGAGCCCGAAATTGCTTAACGCTCCATATGTCCGATCATGATGTATCCCATAAGTATGCTTTAGTTGCTGATTAGAAGACATTTCGTTCTTCTTTATAAGAATCTGCATTTGAAAATATTCACATAACTAGTTGTTAGTCGTATGCTTGTGAATTAAAGCTATCATCAGGTAAATAATCAATCTTTTAAGGAACGTAAATTCGTAACTGTCCATAATTTATGAACCATGATTACTGATGCATGTCTCATTTCTTGTCAGTTAGTGCAGTTGTAACTAGAATGTATAAAACTTTCGAAATATGAATATCGAGGGAGTATTGGTGGACTAGGATGGCATGTCGTGAGACTGCGTTTACTGCCTTCGCTGATGAATATGCGTGTATTAAAAAGATCGGCGTATGTTGATTGGTGAAATTTGTACATAGACATGAGTGCCCCTGAACATCTATGGGATATAAGTTACAAATTGGTGCATTCGATATATCCCATACTTTCTGGTTTTCGTTATCCTTATAGAGCCTACTGACTGTTAAGGTATGAAACAACAATATTACTTATTACCTGATAGACTGTATAACGGTTATGGGATATACGTTTGCGATATTTAACATGCTTAGGTTTATGAACCTGGTCTACTATGCGATATCTAAGTGTGTCTAAAGCGTTTGAATTTTGTTCAACAATTGGCTTATTTTGAGAGATTTAGTACGGGAGATTCAGTACTTGTCCCGACAATTAGTATACATAGGCTTAGTTGTATTGAAGTGCTTAGTTTTCATACGTGATAGGTTCTGCGCAGGTATGCTATAATTGCATGTTTAACGGTTAATACAGTTTATCAATGCAACCGTGAGTGGTCGCTTACATTACTTGCTATGGTAAACTGTTTATACTCCTTGTACTTCTACAGCTATTAACACTCTACTGCATATATAAGTCGTTCAAGTCAGGCATTCACATTATGGGATATTTTGCTTTGTTTTGCCATCTGACACATAAGTTATTGATGCCTCGAAGCGCAAGGTACATAGCAACATTGGTATCCCGTAACGGTTATACTTGGTATCTTATCTACCTCTACACACCAGAACTTATATACCAAGTCTATGCGGTATATACACCTAAGATTCACATATTCGTTACTCTTTATTTTATACCATATCATTGTCTAATCTACACCACCCGATTCGTCCACCTTTCTCAATAATGTCATACCTTTAAACAACTCGTAAATCGCCACTGTCCTAGAGTTCGCAGAAGTACAATTATAAAAGTTGATCAGATTTCTCTGAACCCTCGCTAACCTAGTAACTAACGAATTCTGTAATCTGAGTATAATCTAGATCAGTCGCCCAGGTAAGTTATAATTATATGGGATAAGTATATAGGATAGCTCTTAATGGCTAGTAACCGCTACAGTAAGTTACTATTTTTATATAACAGGTTAACAGTTACGAAAACTGAAAAATCTATATTTACCCTGTTTTGTAACCCCTGCATACAACGTGGTGTCCTTCTTCTAATTTCCTCAAGCGGCCAGAAACCGAGAACATTACTATACCTCTTCTCTTCTATTTTACAATCTTTTCATTTTCTCTGCTTGAACCTTTGGTTTTCTATTTTTTCTACGGTTTTGAGTACTTGTTTTTTTTACCTTTTTATTGCTTTTTTTAGGTACAAATATACTGGTATTTTCAGACACGTTGTTTTCGAAATGTCTTCAACCGGTGTAGAGAAATCGTCAAAATCTGGCGTAAAACGTCGCGCTGGAAAAGGAACTGTAAGTATTTTGATCGCTAATTAAAATATCTTCTAATTTGTATTTACTCATCAACTAACATTTTTGCTATCTCATTTTAGCCTGTAAAGGAACCACCTGTTGAACAGGTTGTTAAAGATGATAATAAATCTATCCCCGTTTCACCTCAATCGAAATTCGTAACTGCTATAGATATCATCGGTCCTTTCTTCTTCACAATCCTTGCTTTCTTCACAAGAATGTACAAGATCGGACTTGCAAATAAAGTAGTATGGGATGAAGCTCATTTTGGAAAATTTGGTTCCTATTATATTCGTAGAACTTTCTACTTTGATGTACATCCTCCTCTAGGAAAAATGTTAGTCGGTTTATCTGGTGTTATTGCTCGATACAATGGTTCTTGGGATTTCCCTTCAGGTGAAGTTTATCCTGATTATGTTCATTATATTCCAATGCGTATCTTCAATGCTGCTTTTGGTGCTCTCGTAGTACCTTTGGCTTATTACACTGGACGAGAATTAAAACTTTCAAGATGGGCGAATTGGTTGCTCAGCTTACTTGTTCTTTTTGAATCTTCTTATATCACTATTTCAAGATTCATCTTACTCGACTCCATGCTTATGTTCTTCACTTTTACGACTGTATTTGCTTTATGCAAGTTCCACAATGTGAGATCTAAGCCATTCACTAAATTATGGTGGTTTTGGTTAACTATGCTCGGTCTTTCTGTAGGTTGTGTATGCTCTGTTAAATGGGTTGGTGCTTTTGTTACTGCTTTAGTAGGTTTACACACTGTTCACGAACTCTGGGATATGTTTGGAGATCATAGCCTCCCAGTTCGTATCTATGCTAAACACTGGGCTGCTCGTATCTACTGTTTGATCATTCTTCCTTTCTTAGTATATGCTGCTACTTTTCGTGCTCACTTCATTGTACTTAATGCTACTGGTCCAGGTGATGCTCAGATGTCTTCTCTCTTCCAAGCAAATCTTGAAGGAAGCAACATCGGACAAGGATCTTCTCATATATCTATTGGCTCTAAAGTCACTATTAAAAACGCTGGTTATGGTGGTGGTTTGCTTCACTCTCATATTCAAACATACCCAGAAGGCTCAAATCAACAACAGGTTACATGTTATCATCATAAGGACGCAAATAACGATTGGGTATTCAACCCTCCTCAAGGTCAAGAGCTCTTTAACCCTGAAGTTCCTTCACCTATTAGCCTTGTTAAAGGCAATGATATAGTTCGTCTTCTTCACCCTATGACTCGTCGTAAACTACATTCTCATCAAATTGCTGCACCCTTGTCTACTGGAGATTGGGAAGTTTCTGGATATGGAAATGATACTGTTGGCGATGAGAAGGATAATTGGATTGTTGAAATTGTAGATGATGGTGTACATGGCTACTCTGAAGGAGCATCTGAACCTATTAGAGCACTTTCTACATTCTTCCGCCTTAGACATGCAGATCTTGGTTGTTATCTTCGTGCAGCCAACAGAAACTTGCCTCAATGGGGTTTCAAGCAAGTTGAAGTTTCTTGCCAACCCAGTTCAAGCAAGAAAGACAAGCACACTTGGTGGAACATTGAAGATAATGAGGATCCCCGTATTGAGCGTTGGGAGAAGGAAGACAATACTATCAAAGGCGGTGTTCCTAAAAGTCCCTTCTGGAGAGATTTCTTCCATTTGAATATTGCAATGATGACCAGCAACAATGCCTTGGTACCTGATCCTGATAAGAGAGATGATTTAGCCTCTAAGCCATGGCAATGGCCTGTTATTAATAAAGGATTGCGTATGTGCGGTTGGGAAGATTCAAATATTAAGTACTACCTTCTCTTCAGTCCTGTTGGAGGATGGGCATCTACTGGAGCACTTGTATTGTTTTTGGTTATTGCAGGTATTTATTTATTAAGATGGCAACGTTCATATGTTGATCTTGACCGTGCTACTATTGATCAAGCAGTTTTTAGCGGAGTTTATATGTGGCTTGGATGGTTATTCCATTACGTACCATTCGTACTTATGGCACGCGTTACATATGTACATCATTATCTTCCTGCTCTTTATTTTGCATTTATTGTGTTGGCTTTTTTGATGGATTTCTTAACTACAAGATTTATTCCCAAATTGAAGCCTGTGATATTTGGTGTATTCTATGTTGCGATTATTGCCTGTTTTGGATTTTTTGCACCTCTTTCCTTTGGAATGACTGGACCACATACTGATTATGGGTACCTCAATCTTTTGTCCAGTTGGACTATTTAAAGAATATGACTTTCTGAAATCTTATTCTGTTAAAATTAAAATGTGTTACTTGGTTTTGTACTTTTACTAGAAGCATTTTATTGTGGAAAAAAAAAACTGAAACTGTATTTTGTAAGAATATATACAAGTATATATAATTATATTATTTTATTATGATAGATCTATATTATAAAAGATAGTGATAACGGTTAGTAACTTAATTAAATTGATGTAACTTAGATTATTCTGTAAAGATTGATAATCGGACAGTCCGTATATGTGGCTGATTGAATTGTATAACACGACGAGAAGAAGGTCATCTATCAATTTAAACTTCTGTCAAAAAATATTACTATTAATTACCCTATCCTTTATGTGCTTACAAATACATCTTTGTTCGATACTAACCGGTAGTTCTTTGCTCTATTTGAGAAGATATAATTACAGATCTGTATCTTTATCACAAAGGGTATTATGATCTATATAGAGATCTATGTAGTGGGGCATTTTTACTTGGTTGAGAAATTTTAAGCAAATGATGAAGCCGAGCCCCAGATAGGCAAGTGGATGGAACCCCTGAAAAAGAATTTTTCTAAACAAGGGGTCGAATACTTAAATAACTATCCCAATAGTTTGTCGTGCATTCCTTTTGGAGTACACAGAGCAATATTTGCATCCATTTAACTTGTCGCTTAAAGCTTAGCTCTTAATATTACCATGCGAGATATTAAGAAATCGGGAAACTGAAGGCCAGTAGTAATCATAATGTGAAGTATGAGCCAAGACATATTAGTAGAAGTGCTGCCAGGTACAATTTCCCCATCTTAGAATAACGTAGTATCATATATATGCAACATGGGAGTAGGGCGCTTATGTGACATTTTTTCTCCCTGATCTAACAAATTAGTCAGACCGTGATAAACCCTTTGGATCTATAGTAAGATGGCTATATTGACGCGTTGTATGTATCTATTGATATGCCATCTGGTACACTTCATTAAATAATTATGAATTTCTAAGCATACTGATAGTTATGCGTAGTGCATTTTTGGGAACAAAGAATATTCTTTAACAGTTTGATTTACTTTTTTTGCTGTTATTTTTCGTTCTCTTTGAGTCTCATAACTCTTTCTTACATTGTTCTTTGATCACGTAGAACACCAGCCTTTAGCCTGCTTAAGGTAATTTAAACCTTAAAAGTCTAAATAACATTATAAGCCAGTAATATGTATTATATTCTCGCTTAATCTACCCCTTTTTGTTAACCAACCACTAAAAAATAGAAACACGTTAAAACTTTAATCTCAATTAATTGCACCCCTTGAATCCCAATTAGGTATATGGTAGTCCTGGTGGATCGGTTCACTTATTCTGGAAGGCTGGATAGAGTACCAAGAAACATGGCATTTTCGAAATAAAAGTGAGCTGAAATCCACTTTTTTCATCATATTTTCTTTTACCCTTTATTCATTCACGTTCATTACTTTTTACAATCATTCATTCATACTTAAAATGCGTTTCTCTCCTTGTCTGCTCGTTTACCTTGCAGCAGTACAAGCTGCTCCTTTGATCGAGACTAAATATAAAACTGTTACTTCTACTATCCCTATAACACATACTGTTTATACTTATGATGATGGAAGTACTTCTACTGCCGATTTGAGTTCTCGACAAGATTTTTCAGACTTGACTTCGTCACCTTCTGACAATTCTTTCAATAGTGGGTTCACTGATATTACTGATTATGGTTCTGCTCCTCAAGCTACTAGTAATTATGCAGCTCCTACTGTTGCTCAACCTGTTCAGGACTCTATCAACTATGCTCCTCAAGTAACATCAAACGATACGCCAGTTTCTGACCCAACTGTTGATGTTGCTCCTCAAGTCCAGCCAACTGTTGTTGCTCCTGCCACTGAAGAGTTAGAAGCTGCTCTTATCACTACTACTTCTGAAGTACCTGAACCAGTTTCTGCTGCTCCTGAGACAGTAACTGCATCAGCTCCTGCCGCAGTCACTGATACTCCCGACAACAATTATTATTACTACAACAACAACAACAACAATAATAATAATAATAATGGTTATTCTACTAACACTGGCAACTCTGAAAACTATGGTAACACTGGTAACACTGGTAACACTGGTAACACTGGTAACACTGGTAACACTGGTAACACTGGTAACACTGGTAACACTGGTAACACTGGCTACACTTCTAACCCTGGCAATTCTGGAAACTCCGTGTCTAACTCTATCACCCCTCCCAGTGGCTCTGAAGCGGAACAATGGCTCTCCTTACACAACCAAGCACGTGAGTCTAAAGGTGTTGCTGCTCTTGCGTGGGATGATTCCCTCGCATCATTTGCTGCTAATGCCGCTGCTAAATGTCAATTTGCTCATACTGGAGGTCCCTATGGTGAGAATCTTGGTTACGTCTCAGGTCAATCTAATGCTTTGACAACTATTTTCAAAATGTGGGTAGATGAAGAATCAATTTACAACTCTATGGGTGTCAAAGGATTTTCAATGGCTACTGGTCATTATACTCAGGTTATGTGGAGGGGTACTACTAAACTTGGTTGTGCTTTACACAACTGTGGTGGTGCAGTCTATGGTTTCTGTGAATACTCTCCTCAAGGTAATGTTGCTGGTCAATTTGATTCAAATGTTCCTGCTTAAAAAGAGCATTTAAATCGCATTCCTATGGTCTTTTTTTCTCGGTACTTCTTGTTTATTTTATCAACTCTTGTCATTTTTTGTACTCATTCAAACATTCTTTCTTTATAAGGCATTTTTTAAACCGTACATTTTTTATACTATCATTCATAAATTTTAAGTAACCGTTATCTAATATCGGTTAATACTGCCTTTTACGCTGTAAACTATCCCATACAATAGTAGAGCAAATACCAATCTGATAATTTATCACTCAAGCTTCTCGTGATAATCAGGTGCTCAGGTAGATCGCTTTAGGGTTATATCTTTTTAACCTGTTTGATCTCTATTTTTTTTATCAACAAATGACGAATGGCTCTTCAAACATCCCCCTACTCTACTCTTGTATTCTCCTAAATGGATCATGAACTTGCTATCCTAGATTCTATTGCTTTCAGATGTACCAATCAACATAGACATTCATACTGGTGGTCATCGTTCAAAAAGATAAGAGCACGTCTACGTACTTTCCTAACAGCTAAATCAAGAAACCAAGAGGTCATACTTCGTAAAACAATTGAATCTGCTTACATTACAGTATCTAGAACTCTTATAGCTCATGGTCAATTTTTAGATCTTGCTCTTGTTCTAATTGCCGTTTATGGTAGAATATACTCACTTTTAGAACCTCCTTTAAAATTACAAACTCTTAAGAATTCTGCGCCAAAATTAAATTATGATTTTGGTGAACCTGTAGCTTATTCTACAGTACGAACTTATGACTCTCCTAGTCCTTTATGATCTTACATGGTATAGGCAGTACTTCATGACTTTCTAGTCCTGGGTGATCCTTTATGATCTTAGCTTTCTCTAAGAAACCACTACCTCATACTCCACAAATATTCTATATAAATTTTATAAATTTTATACTTTAACTAGTAAATGCTTCCTCTATAAAAGAAAGAAGAAAAGAATTGAAGTGGCGCTTGAAATCTCTCTCCTTTCTTTTCTAAGACAATCAAAAACATTTGCTCACGAAATCAAAAAATAAATCAACAGTCATAAAAACAAAATCAAAAAGTGCAAAATAAATATCAAAAAACAATCTTCTTTCTTAATTCCATCTTAACCATGAATCTTCTTTGCTTCAAGCATAGAATAACTGCGGCATTCAATACCACCATTACCTGGCAAACGGGTATTGTTTTCAAGGAACATATCAATGTTTCTAGCGCATTGTCTTCCTTCTTGAATACCCCAAACAATCAATGATTGTCCACGTCTGCAATCTCCACAGGCAAATACATTCTCTTCAACGTGATAATTAACATGTCCAGCTGCTGCTGCTTTAGTCTTCACATTTCCACGTCCATCTCTTTCAACTTCAAGATTTTGGGCTTCAGGTCCAACAAATCCCATAGATAACAAAACAAGATCTGCAGGGAAAAATTCTTCAGATCCAGGAACTTCAGACATTTGCCATCCTCCACTTGTGCTGCGCTTCCATTCGACTCTTACTGTCTTAATACCTTTCACATTTCCTTCTCCATCGTCAACAAACTCCTTGGATAAAATACAATACTCACGAGGATCCTTTCCATAATGTGTTTGAACTTCAGAATGTCCATAATCAACACGAAAAATACGAGGCCATTGAGGCCATGGATTGTCACTAGCTCTTCCTGAAGGTGGGTGAGGCAACAATTCGAAATTAACAACTGATTTAGCTCCATGACGAACTGATGTACCAATACAATCGTTACCTGTATCACCACCGCCAATAACAACAACGTTCTTATCACGAATCATCTCAGCAATAGATTCCAAATTGTCAGACAATAATGCTTGAGTATTGGCTGTCAATAACTGCATAGCAAAAGAAATGTTGTTCAAACTGCGACCAGGAATAGGCAAATCTCTTGGAATAGTAGAGCCTGCAGCAACAACAACAGCAGAGTGATTATTGCGTAACTCTTCAACTGTGATATCAACACCAATAGTAGTATTGTTAACAAATTCAATACCTTCAGCTGCTAATAAATCAATACGACGTTGGACAACACGCTTGTCAAGCTTCATATTAGGAATACCATACATCAATAATCCTCCAAATCTATCAGCACGTTCATATACAGTAACTTTATGTCCACTCTTGTTCAATTGATCAGCGCATGCCAACCCAGAAGGTCCAGATCCAATAATAGCAATACTCTTTCCAGTACGAATAGTAGGAGGACGAGGTCTCATCCATCCCATTTCAAATCCACGATCAATAATAGCACATTCAACGCTTTTAATTCCAACAGGATCCTCTATAATTCCTAAAACACACGCACCTTCACAAGGTGCAGGACAAACACGGCCAGTAAACTCTGGGAAATTGTTAGTCATCAATAAACGATTCAATGCATCTTCCCAACGATCCTTAAATACAAGCTCATTCCATTTAGGAATAATATTAGAAACAGGACAACCAGTATCGGATTGACAAAATGGAACACCGCAATCCATACAACGAGCAGTTTGATATTTCAAATCTTCTTCAGTAAGACGGCTAGAAAGCTCTTGCCAATCACGAGTACGAGACTTAATGTTGCGATACTTTTCAGAACGACGATTGTACTTCATGAAACCTTTAACTTTGTCAAGAACAATAGCCTTCTTTTCCTCAGCTTTATGATCAACAATTGCATCTTCAAGATCTTGAACCAAAGGTTCAGAATCTCCATCATCTGAATGAGCATCTTTATTAGCCTTAGCTTCACTCTCAGCACGTTCAAATTGAGTACGAAGACTGTCAGGAATAGTCTTCTTAGCTGCCTTCTTTTTAGCTTCTTCAGCATCCAAAACTCTTTTATAGTCAGTAGGTAATACCTTAACAAATCTGGGAAGAACACGATTGAAATCTTGTAAAATAGAATCTGCAAGTTCAGAGCCAGTATAGTGTCTATGGTCTTCGACAAGGCCACGCAAGAAAGCTATTTCAGCAGGATCAGTAACAGGACCAAGCTCAACCATCTCAGGATTGACCTTAGTATTAAAGTCTTGTGCCATATCTAAGACATATGCAATACCACCAGACATACCAGCTGCAAAGTTACGTCCTGTAGCACCAAGAATTACTACACGACCACCGGTCATATACTCGCATCCATGGTCACCTACTCCTTCAACAACAGCAGTAGCACCAGAGTTTCTGACAGCAAAACGCTCAGCTGCAACACCGCGGAAGAAACAAGAACCTTTAATAGCGCCATATAAACAGACATTACCAACAACGATGTTCTCTTCAGGTTTGAAAGATGATCCTTTATTAGGATAAATAATAATACGTCCTCCTGACAATCCTTTTCCAACATAGTCATTAGCATCGCCTTCTAATTCTAAAGTAATACCAGATGCTAAGAAAGCACCAAATGATTGACCAGCAGAACCAAGGACATTAACATGAATAGTGTCATTAGGTAAACCATCTTCACCAAATCTCTTTGAAACACGGTAAGATAAGGTAGCACCCATAGCACGATCAGTGTTTACAATCTCAGCATCAATTTGAACAGGTAATCCTTTATCAAGAGTAACTTCTGCTTCATCAATAAGTTTATTGTCAAGACGAACATGAAGTCTATGGTCTTGCTTGCGAACACAACGAGTTGCAACGCCAGGACGAAGAGTGTGAGCAGGTGTAAGAATAGGAGTAAGATCAATATTAGCAGTCTTGGTATTGCGAAGATCTTCACGAACACGAAGCTTCTCAGCATGGCCAACCATTTCATTGATAGTACGGAAACCAAGCTTAGCCATAATAGCACGAAGTTCGTTAGAAAGATAATAAAAGAAATTGATCACATGTTCAGGAGTTCCAGCAAACTTCTTGCGAAGATAAGGATCTTGAGTTGCTATACCAACAGGGCAAGTGCCTAAATGACATTTTCTCATCATGATACATCCCATGGCAATCAAAGGAGTAGTAGCAAATCCCCATTCTTCAGCTCCAAGCAAACAAGCAATAGCTACATCACGGCCAGTACGAAGTTGACCGTCAGTTTGAACAACAACACGACCACGAAGATCATTAAGTACCAAAGTTTGATGAGTTTCAGCTAAGCCAAGTTCCCATGGTAAACCCGCATATTTAATACCAGTCCATCTAGAAGCACCAGTACCACCATCATGTCCAGAAATCAAAATATGATCTGCTTTAGCTTTAGCAACACCAGAAGCAACAATTCCGACACCAACTTCAGATACAAGCTTAACTGAAACACGAGCACGAGGATTGGAACATTTCAAATCATAAATAAGCTGCTTCAAATCTTCAATAGAATAAATATCATGATGAGGAGGAGGAGAAATCAAACCAACGCCAGGAGTAGAGTGACGTGTTGCAGCAATTTGTTCAGATACTTTATAACCAGGCAGCTCACCACCTTCACCTGGTTTAGCACCTTGAGCCATTTTTATTTGCAATTCATCAGCATCAGAAAGATAATAAGAGGTAACACCGAAACGTCCAGAAGCAACTTGCTTAATAGCAGAACGCATAGTATCACCATTTGCCATCTTCATAGAACGCTCAGGATCTTCACCACCTTCACCAGTGTTAGATTTACCTCCAAGGCGATTCATTGCAATAGCAAGCGTAGAATGAGACTCCATAGAAATAGAACCATAAGACATAGCACCAGTAACAAAACGGCGTACAATCTCAGTCCAAGGTTCAACTTGTTCAATAGGAACAGGAGTGCAGCTGTCAAAATCAAAATCTAACAAACCACGAAGAGTACAGTTCTTAATTTGATCATACTCAGCCTTGCTATAAGCATCCCAAGCTTTATCATTCTTATTGCGAACAGCATCTTGAATATTAGCAACAGCATTAGGTGCGTTAATATGAGCATCGCCGCCATCACGATAATGATATTCACCTGATTCAGGAAGACCAGCAGGCTTGATGGTCATACGACTAGGCCAGCCAAGTTCGTGTAAAGAGAAAGCATCTTGAGCAATATAATCAAAAGTGATACCTTTAATTCTAGAAGCAGTACCAGCAAAACATCTATCAACTACAGTGTTGTCAATTCCTAGAATCTCAAAAATCTGGGCACCTTTATAGGAAGCTAAGGTGGAAATACCCATCTTAGACATTACCTTAAGAATACCACCATCAACAGCATGTCTATAATTATCAATAACCTGGTGATCAGAAAGAGGATCAGATCCTTTGGGGGCAATAAGATCTTCACGGTTCATCTTCAAAAGAACTTCCAAAGCCAAATAAGGACATACAGCATCAGCACCGTAACCAACAAGTACACAAAGATGATGAACCTCACGAGCTTCAGCAGTATCAGCAATAAGAGCAACTTGAGAGCGTTGTTTGTTTCTAACCAAATGATGATGTACAGCACCTACAGCAATAAGAGCAGAAACAGGCACACGATCAGTACCAGTATTTCTATCGGAAAGAATAACAATTTTTGAAGAGTCTTCGATAGCTTCAATTGCTTCTGAGCAGATTCTATCAAGAGCTTCAGTATAACCATTAAGCCCCTGCTCTTTAGGGAAAGTAATATCAATTGTACATACTTTCCAGCTAGGATAAGCCTGTCCCATGTGAGAAATAGCTTTAAACTCCTCCAAAGTGAGCAAAGGAGACTTTACAAGAAGGCGGTTACATTGCTTAGGAGACATTTCAAGAACATTTCCTTGAGGGCCAACATAACATTCCAAAGACATAACAACAGATTCACGAATAGGATCAATAGGAGGGTTTGTTACTTGTGCAAAGAGCTGTCTAAAGTATTCGTAAAGTAAACGAGGCTGTGGGGCCAAGCAAGCCAGAGGACCATCGTTACCCATAGAACCAAGACCTTCCTTTCCATCAGTTGCCATTGGAGCTAGAAGCAAAGATAGCTGTTCAAAAGTGTAACCAAAAGCATGAAGACGAGGGTCTTGTTGAACAGTTGCGTTATCCAATGGGTAGGTTTCCAAAGAACATTCAATTCCAACATTACAAGCCAGGCGATCAAGAATGTTAGGAAGAGTAATAATATTACCGGAAGTCCATGAGCGGAAGTCAAAGCGATTAGCAACTTTAGATTTAAGTTCACGATCATCAACAATGCGGCCTTCTTTAGTATCTACCAAAAGCATGCGACCAGGTTTAAGACGGCCTTTTTGAATAACAATAGAAGGGTCAATGTTCATTACACCTACTTCTGAAGCACAGATCATACGATCATCAGAAGTAACGTAAAAACGACAAGGACGTAAACCATTCCGATCCAGATTAGCACCACAATAACGGCCATCAGCAAAGGTGAAAAGAGCAGGACCATCCCAAGGCTCCATCAGACACGCAGCCCATTCATAAAAAGCCTTCTTGTTGGGATTCATTAATGGATTGTCTTGCCATGCTTCAGGGACCATGAGCATTACAGCTTCAGGAAGAGAAAGAACACGATTGATAGTAAGAAGTTCAAGTACGTTATCAAAAGCAGCAGAATCAGAGCCACCTTCTTCGATAATAGGATACAAAGAGTCAAGATCGTCACCAAAAAGAGAAGAGGTCATTACACCTTCACGAGCACGCATCCAATTTTTGTTTCCACGAAGAGTATTGATTTCACCATTATGAGCGGCCCAGCGTAAAGGTTGAGCACGGTCCCATGAAGGGAAAGTATTTGTAGAGAAACGAGAATGAACTAAGGCAAAATGAGCTTCAAAATCAACGTTGAGGAGATCATAGTAATAATTATAAACCTGTACAGGAGCCAATTGACCTTTGTATACAATGTTACGGTTACTAAGAGAACAAATGTAGAACCAATTGTGAAGACCAATTGTATGAGTAGCAGTTTTGCGTAATACGTATAATTCGATTTCAAATTTCTTTTCATCAAATTGGTCACTGTCCAATACTACAAGAGGTTGTTTAATGGCGGGTTCACGAGATAAAGCAGCAGGACCTAAAATAGAAGAATCGCGGGGTACAGTACGCCATCCTAAAACTTTCAACCCTCTACCAGTAGCCATACGTTCAAAAGTAGCCATGCTTTCCTGGAGGACCTGCTCATCAGGTTTAAAGAAGAGATTTCCAACAGCATAATGGCCTGGTTCGGGTACTTTAATATTACATTCTCTTGCAAACTCCTTTACAATAAAATTGTGGGGAATAGCAGACATTACGCCAGCACCATCACCATCTCTTGCGTCAGAGCCCACAGCGCCACGATGGGTCATGTTGCAAAGAAGATCTTTAGCGTCAGAAACTAATTTATGAGAAGCAACACCTTTAATGTTACATACAAAACCTACACCACAAGCATCTTTCTCATATTCTGGATCATAGAGACCTTGTTTCAAAGGAAGTGCCGAAGCCCAACTAGTGTTTTCGGGAGTCTCTTGATATGAAAAAACATTTGTTTCTTCATCTTGAATAGAATCCATCTAAAACAAATAAAAAGTTAATGTTAGTAAATTAAGACTTCTTAAGATGAAAAAAGAAACCAAAAAGCAAGCAACTGAATTAGAGCAAACTCAATACTCTGCTTACAAGGCAGAGATAAAGAAGAATAAATTGAAGAGGACGCTAATTTCTTGAACAGAAGATAAAAGACTTACCTTTTTCCGCAAAAAAAGTACACTGATCTATCGACAATATAAAATATAAAGAAAATAAGAGTTTTCAGATATACAATAAACAGGAATACTCAATATATAGAAAAAGAACAATATATAAGAAAAAAGATAAGGAAGATCAAATATTCTTGTCTATTTATATATAGGGGAAAGAGAAGAAAAATAGATAAATAGGGGATTAAGATAGGTTCGATTTTTTTAGCCTGTTATATATATCCCATAGGTTTAAATAAACGGTTAGCCTTTCGCAGTATAGGATAACAAATAGTGATGGCATGGAATAGGTATAAGTGGGGAAGCCATGGGTTTAAAGAATCAGGAGGTGTGAGAGTGGTGGAGAACGATATAGCTTAATGTTATAGGACCAGCGGTAAAAGTGTGATGCTTGAGTCGGGGTAGGCCGAACCAGGGTCGGAGAAAAGATAATGCAGCAAATCATTACTACGAATGTGTGGGGTCCGCTTTAAAAAAAAAAAGCAAAAAAATATGCTGTTACTGAAAAAAAAAATTGAAATCCCATGTATTCCATTTGTCATTTCATTTAATATAATTATATTAGGTGGAGTAATATTAACTTATGAATAAGTTAGGATAATTTCCTATCAGAATGTTTACATAACTTATGGGATACTGTTATTTTATTGTATGTGTATATCATAGGCAGCTATTTAGAAAAGCTATCTAGAAAAGTCCTTGCCGACGCCGATTCTCAACTACAATATCTATCCTATATAAGAAAAACTACAATAAAAAACGCTACGTAATACCTTACGGGTTTTCATTATTTCGTATATCACATAAGTACTTTATAGCTCTCTGCATTGCTAATTAGAGAAAAAAGAGTACTATTCTACAAGCTTCCAAGCCTTTTCTTCTCTTATCATAAAGTACTACTCTCTATTTTCATAAGCCCGTGAACCGCTCTTGCCCGTAAGACTAATACCCAAACGGTATAAGATAACAAAAGAGAAAAATAGCCCATCTAATTTTTGTCTTAGATTAGATTTTCGCCCTGTAAGTCACCCTGCTTCAACACTGTTTTAAATTAGATCTGATTGACTGATTCATTGAAGAGTCAGAGACAGCACCAGTATAGATTGCAAAGTAGCAATATTTTATAAGTTAAACCATAAAGCAGCCAGTAAAACGAATAAAGAATATTACTACTTTCTAATTTATGCGATCTGTAACCGGTAGAACCATAAATTGGTTCTATAACGAGTATCATGCATCTCTTTTAGAATCTACTTGTTTATCTCTATCCAATCGATGATATTTTATTTATCAGCTCTGTACTTCCGGACCGTACCGATAATATACTTTTCCGAAAAATATTCTAAATAATAAGATAATAAAAGAACATAACTACTAACGGTTATATAGGATATTTTTAAAGAATAAATTGTAAAATTTAGCTAAAAAATGGAGTTTTCAAACCGACCTCAGACAACGAGAAATTGTCGTATGAAAAATCTAATTTCAGATTCATTTAAACGAGAGTAGGGTTTATTTTATGCATTTTAAAAAAATTAAAATATAATCAATCTTGCGTGTGAATAGTGAAAAATGGCTCTTTTTGTTCATTGACGTCAACTGAACTTTTGTTGGAATTTAACCCCTATGGTTACCTAAACCTTATTTGCGTCTACCTTGTTCTATACAATTATACCAAAGTGTATAAATACTTCTCGATTTCTTCTATAACATTGAGGATGTTTTACTCTATTCTATCTACCTAACCGTTATATCATTCATATGTTTGTTTCTTGTGTATTTACCAAGTTCTAGTATGTAGCATGCCTATCTTGATCACACTCTTAACATAGTGAGAGATGCTTCCAGTCTTGTGTAAGCAGAAATACTAGGAGAATCTTTAAATGAGGCTTTTAAAGTTATAAAAGAATATAATCGAATATAAATAATAAAATAATAAAATAAAGTGAAGGTATACCCGCCAGAACAAATATGTAGTTCTCCTGGATATAATAAAAGATACCTTCATGATCCAGGCTCCCCGACATCCTTTTATAGTATTTTGGAAATATATTTGCCACACGGAGATTACGTCATTGTTAATCAATAGACAAATCACAAACTAGTGATACAACTTTAAATAGTTGCTATGCCATAACTTATTTTATAACATCTTGGTAACTACTTTACCCTGCTACTTCCAACAACTTTTAATATAAAAAACAGGTCGACCAATTCTGGTTAACAACTTTTCTTATAGGACAGTATATGCCATGATTAATCTTTAAGCTTCACCAACTAACCGTTATAAGTTATTTACAATTTTCTGACCGATTATTTGGTGTTGCATTTCCTTATTTACAGACCTCCTTAAAATATTTGTTTGTTTCGAACCAACTGATCCATTGGGGCCTTCACGTTTCCTTTTGATTCAATATCACATTTCTACTGTTGCTATGATCTGTGCGAAACGGATATTATATGAACCTGGCGGATTACGATGATAAGATTCCACGTCTGTATAGCTTCTTTATATTTTGATATAACCGTTAGTTCCTATTTACAAAATAGAGGTCTGTTTGCAAAATAACCCTGGCTATCATTATATTTTTCAAGCTGCTGCTGAACTGCTGGGGTTTACTCCTAAGAAATTTCATGAACTGGGATTCTCTGATCAATGTAATCTTGCGAAAAAGGAGCTTCTTAATTGCAAATTTTTTATGCCTGTTTCTGGGAACACGATTGAGAAAATTAGTCCACTTGAAAGCTGAGAACTTGCCGGTTATGCTCTCTTTTATAGAGTATTCTTTGACTACGCTAAGTCGTACAAGTCTCTCAGGAAAGTTCAAAAGTGTGTGACTAAAATCCACTTTCCCCACAACTAACTATAGGACATAGGTTTATCTTTAGAGCATGGTGGGATCTAGGATCCCACCATGCTCTAGTTTATCTTTATTACCTAAAAGACCTCATAGCAATGAGCTTACTGACAGCATTACGCGGAAATAAATTAAAAGACAGTAAATATGGGATATATATAGGATAGTGGTTCATATAAAAATGTCTAGAATGCATAACCGGTGACATAATGTTTTTTAAAGTATGGGAATGTCTGTCATGCAGTGTGGATTATGTATTGTGTATTGTATATAATGGACAAAATGAGCTACATAATGAAACAGTCGCTTTCAAATCATAAGGGATAAAGTTTTTTATGGATACTTAAGTTCGCTCGTAAGAATCTTATGTAACAAGAAATCTCTATTCTAAGCAGTGAAATCACTTGTTAGTTCCATTTATTCTTCGCATAAATGTGTCTCTCTTTACATTGATTTCTTATACTCTACTTTTAGATCTGGAAGACATTATCCTATAATATCACAGTGTCATTAAAGAATCGAAACCCAAAAATATGCTACCGAATCTATAACGGTTATACGGAATTTAGTATCCTTACATTAGTCTTATGATAGCACCTTAACAGTCAGTTTGATATAGCGTGCATCCTTTTGCAATGCGACTTAGAAAACTAATCATAAGAGTAAATAATCTTGACTTTGGATTGAAAAAATGCAACTGTTAGGAAACTAAATGCCTGTATTAGGCGCCGCAGAAAGCCAAGAAAGACATATCGTTCATTGATATGCGAGGTTAAGGTATATGGGATCTATTAAATTCCATATACCTTGTGCGAGGTATTCTATTCTTCTATGGGATACACATCGATTATCACTTACATAATATTTGCCAAGAACTGCCCCTTTTTTAAAAGAAAACGAGAATCATCCTATCCTATAGCGATCTTTTAACCATTTAATTTCGCTAGCTCTAATGATCATTCCAATGCAAGTTTTATATAACGGTTATAGGTCAACCGAAAATAGAGAGCTTAAGTGGTTGATCTAATTAACACATCCCGATAAAGAAACTAACCGTTATTAAAATTTTAAAAAAAGATAACGAGAGCTGATATGTCAGAATTTATTAAGGTACAGTTCAGGTACAGTTAAGGCAGATATCTAACCCTTTCCAGCTTTACTGTGTGTTTTACTTGGACTTGGATACCGGGTACGCCGCATAATAAACATACTCCAGTTATTCCGGTGCTTGACATGTTCCTGAGTAAAAATAAAAAACAACTAATATGCTCTACTTCTCTTCATATTCAATTCCTTTGCCCTGTTATTCATTCTATATTTCGACAAGAATTACCCCATTTTTCTAAAAGGCAAGCTAAACTACCGAAACAACTTCTACCAAGACTTTTGACCTTGACACCATCGTTTCATATATGCACTTGATCCCGCTCACGCTTGGTCACACGACCTTTACTTGTTTCTTAATATATACCAATCTCCTCTGATCACTTCTATACTTATCTTATCATTCGAATATGAGATCAACAAAGATAATAAAACTACTGCTAGGTTCTCTCGTACTCATCGCAGCTTCTTTTCTCCTTGCAAAGGCATACTTCCCAGGTACATACTCTGTAATCTTGGACAGTCTTTCTGACGCCTCAATTCAGTACAAAGATCCTATTGTTAACCCACTCTATGACCTTCCTACCCTTGAAGTATACTCAAATGCAACTATACAGCATCAATACAACATATCACAAGCACTAATTGACTGCTGGGACGGTATCAAAGACTTTATGAAATCTCGTCAAGCTGTCAAACTTTCAGAATCACACACTCCTTCTATTAAAAATCCTTTAGATGACCTTTTAACTGAACAACAATGGAAAGATATCTCAAACAGAATTGAGTCTCAGTTAAATGTAGGCACTCCAACTCCTCTTGATTTTCAAATGTTGGATCAACTTCTTAAAGCTGACTTCCCCAAATACTACAGAGAAGTCGTACTTAGATTTGATCTTCTTCAAAAGGGAAACCATTATGATAGTCGCTTCTTTTATAGAATTCTTGGATACTCAGAAAGAAATCTAGTTTTGAAGCGTCTAGTAAAAGCATGGATCACCTTTTGCAACCAAGAAAAAATAGTATCATGGCTTGCACATGGAACTCTTCTTGCTTGGTATTGGAATGCTCGTCTATTTCCTTGGGATCTTGATGCTGATTTTCAAGTCTCAGTCCATGACCTTCAGCATTTGGCTGTAGATTATAACCGTACAGTCATTAAATATAGAGACCTCGATGGTTCATCATATAGATATCTCATAGATGTTAACCCGCATTACATCCAGAGAGAATCTGGAAATCACAATAATGTAATTGATATGCGCGTCATAGACATATCTAATGGAATGTATGTTGATATAACTGGCTTGGCAGTCACTCATGAATCCACTCCTCGAACCCTCAGAGCTAACAAACGATCAGTCGTACAGTGCAAAAATGTGCATAAATACAAATATTCCGAAATATATCCTTTGCATATGACAATAATGGAAGACCTGGCCGCTTATATACCATATCAATTTGAAAAAATGCTTATTGACGAGTATGGAATTAAATCACTTGGAGAAAAGACTCATGGTGGTCATCGCTATGACTCTGATCTTCTAACATGGTTACCTCAAAAATCACATTTATCTGATGAAACTCTGAAATCATATGAGGCAAATACAGAAGCAACTAAACTTCATCTTCTGCAACGATACGCCTTGCAGCGCTATGTTACGCTAAACCCGTCAGGACCACCTTCAAATGTGCTCCAGAATCTACTCCGTCTGCTGAAGCCTAACATGAACTTAGTTAATCGCGCATAGTTTCAATTCTATCTTTTCTTTCTGTTAGTTTATTTCATCGGGTATTGGTTTGGGGTTTTCTTTTTAATTTTCTATTTCTTGTTCATTTCTTTTCTATGTAGGCTGTGCACTATCATGTCTCCTTAAAATCCATGATAATAGTGAATCTGGGTCATGATGTAAATGTGAATGTGCACGCCTTAATGTATCTACTATATCCACTGTGTGTACCGATATGTAACCTTGAGTATCCAGCTCAAACTTAAATGTACCTCCAAAATCAATATCCCTATCATCTGCTTGAAGTGTCCATTTAACAAAGTATATACTTTCACTTTCGTCCAGATTAGCGCCAATGACATGAAGGTATATTTGCCCACTTCCGATCTCAGAAAGTATGGATCTCAGAACTACGGGAAATACCCATCTTCCTATAGTCCATGCAGCGCAATATGCAGATCTCCCATTCACCACGGATGGCAAAAGATTAGGCAATACTTGTAATTGAACCCTATTAGAAAGACAATTTTTAACAGCTTCTGGTATATCTTCCTGCATCCAATATGGAATATATCCTTGAAGCGCCCTTATAGTACTGCCAACCTGTAATCTCCTAGCTTGTCTTTCATCCGTTTGCAATCTCCTGCATAACCCAATAGTTCTAGACCTTGATATTCCACAATTTCGTATATTTGAAAGCCACATACTGTTAAAATTGACATATTCATATTTTGAATTAGATCGACCATGCGGTAGCCCCACCGCTGTGCAGGATATCTCGAAGTAATTTAACCGTTAGTCAAGAAAATCACCTTTAGTTTTCCGGGTAAGTTTATATTTTTTATATCTGTTTTAATTTTTCGAGAATACCATTCATTTTTCCCTGAGTCTTCGGAATTTTGTAAATATACTAATGTTCAATTTAACGAAATTAAGGACACAGTTGAACTTGTCATGTCATGAGACTCGAGACAGAGTTCTTGTGTTTGTAAGAACTGCTACAAAGAGGCAAGCTGGCTCAGGCTCAAACCATTCCGATTCTGCTGGAAGAAGACTTGGTATTAAAAGAGGCGAAGGATCTGCTGTAAGTATTGGTGATATTATTATAAGACAACGTGGTACAAAATTTTGGCCTGGTGAAAACGCTGTAATTGGTCGTGACCATACAATTCTAGCTAATGAGATTGGTTTTGTAAGGTTCTATAGAGATCCTTTTCATCCTTCGCGAAAACTTGTGGGCGTAGCATTGCGCTCGGACTTACGTCTTCCAACTCCTCACTGGATGCCTAGAATACGTAGATTTGGTCGTGAACTTATTGAAGATTCAGAAACAAAGCAGTACTTGTTAGATTTCAAGCCACAAAAAGAAATCTTATTTGGTCCTGAAGTAGAAAAGCAAAGACAAGAAAGGGATCAAAGGATACAAGATCTTATAGCTGATGCTACTGTACAATTTCAAGAACATTATAATCTTGATCAAGAATTAGCTCAAATTGCTGCTACTCGTGAAGTCTATGAGACTGAATACACCAATGCTGGACTTTTAACTGCTGAAGCTCGAGCTGATTTAAATGCTGCGTTTGCACACGAATGCTCCTTGAAAGTTCGACAGGGACTTATTACTGAAGAAGATGCTCAAAAGTTAATAGAAGAAAGAACTGATCTTGTTAATACAAAATTGAACGATATTGAGATACAAAGAATTCCTTCTAAAGAAGGTTATGAACTCAGTCAATACATCTCAGAGACTCGGGCTAAATTATTGGAATTATTAGACGAATATATTTCCAAGAGATCTGCTTCTATTGTATCTGAAATGAGAACTCTTTTAAGTGATCCTATTCTACCGCAAGGATTCAAAGATCGCTACTTAATAATAACCATGTCTGGTGAACTCCCAGAAGGAATTTCAGCGGAAACCCCTCTGAACGAACTTAAAAAGCTTGATAAGCAAGGCAAGATAAAACTTGTTAATGTATATAACCATCACACTGATTCTATTGATCAGTTCCCTATTCCTACTGATCATGCCGACTCGATAAAGGACTACTTATCTCGATGAACAAAGAAGTATACGACATTTCTATGATATAAATTATTTATATATATGTATGTATTACGATTACGATTATCCTATACGATTAAATTCTTGTTTCAAAGCCCCTATCTTTCCTCCCATGGTATGTTAAATATCCTTCTATTGTGTTCTTACCCAATCTTCGAACATACTCAACGCTTTAAGAGTGAAGTAAAACTTATAATTAGGATACTCAATTGTACATGTTCTGTTAAAAACTCCTTCTACTTCCTCATAAGGCCACCCTCCTCGCTCGTCTTGTCTATGCACTAATAAAGCAGCCGCTCTATCAAGAGGTTCTCTATGGGGATATTTTGCATTTATCAATGATATCATTGCCCAAGCAGTTTGAACACAGTGAGAATGTTTCATTGGTACATATTCACAAATTTCACATGCTCTAAAGCTCTCTCCCCATCCACCGTCTTCCATTTGCTGAGCTGCTAAAAACTCGCAACCTTTTCTCACTTGTAAATTGGTTTCATATGTAAATCCACTTAATGCTAACGCTTCTGTGGCAAACATGTGTGAATAAGTAAAGCACACAGCCCATGCACCCACCCAACTTCCATCCTCTCTTTGTGCTGAGAGAATATACTGACAAGCTCGCTTAATCGCTAAGTCGATATCTGCCGCTCTATAATTAGATATTTTTCTAAAATATGATAATCCAATTACAACACTGTCAGTGCACTCAATGTAAGGGTACTCCACCATAATATTACCAAAAACTTCAGCAGGGTTGAGCATCTCTAAAAGTGGAGTAGACCGAATTGGTTCGTAAGAGGCAAAAGAGCCAAATGCATATCTTCCAGTATTTTGTAGTGAAAGTAAAGCATCTACTGCACTATTTAAAAGACCTTGGTCAATTGCTTGAGCCTTGTTAAAGGATTTTAAAGTCTGGACTTGCACTACGGCTTTCATTGCTTCAGCAGTGCAGTCACAAACTGTGTATCCCTGTGATCTTGTAGAAAATCCCCAGCAACCAAGTCTTTTCTCTCGATAACTATTCGGGTTTGCTTCAGTAACAAACTGTGCATTTTTCAAAAAGTTAAAAGCCTTCTGCACAATAGGGGAAAGCTTTTTAGTTTCAGAACGCCCTGAAGCATATATAGCCTGTATAGTAAAACTGGTATCCCAAACCTGTACACCATCTGTGCCAGTCATCATTAAGCCTTCACGCGTCATATAAAGCATATTTGTAGCAGTCCTTTGGTGTGCTTTAAAAGCTTTAGAGTCTGCACCATCGGCAAAATAAGAAACAAGCATATTCATTGCATTATTTACAGGGCCTATATCCAGATACTCCGTATTCACATCTTCATAGTTAACTTGAAGACGTACTTCATCTAGTGCCTTTTTCAAAAGCCAATCTGGTCTCAAGTATTTCTCCCAGAGCAATAAACCTTTATTTACAACTTTCAATACTGGATGAGGAAGGTAGTAAACATCAATACTAGAAACAGTATCACGATAATTAGAAAAGCTAATTTGATCGTATGGTTTGTCATACAGTTCTTCTCTAAGTTGCAGTATAAGATCATCTGCAGGTGCAGCAAGTTTTCTACCGTAACAATAGCACATGGGTAAATATACAGCACGAGTGTGACACCACCATCTGCCAGGATGAACTGGTACCCAATAAGGTAATAGCCAAAATTCAGGAGGCACAGGATTCATTCCATCCCAAGAATATACATTTAATATACACATCCAAAACTTTCCCCATTGTGGGCATTTCAAAGTTCCACCTAAATGGCGAAGAGTTTTTCTGACCTTGGAAAGCAAAGGATGGGACGCTTCTAATCCAAGAATGCGTAAAGCTATATAGTTAAGTACCGTTCCAAACACAGTGGACTTGTCATTGAAATGCAGTCCCCAGCCTCCATCAATAGGGTTTGATATATTAATAATATACCTTGCCATTTCAATACGCTGGGCTTCAGGAATGTTGGTTTTAGTTACGTAGTGAGAGATTACGAGACCTGCTAGTAGAAACATAGGTCCACCATACTGACAAGACCACATACCGTTATCAAGTTGAAACTTTGAAAAGTAATCAAACCCTCTGTCTATAGCCTCAGTGACTGATTGAGCTTTATCTTGATATAAAGTAGTACCTGGATCTAAGCCAAGAACATATTTCTCATACGGAGTTTGCTCTCGAGGAAGATTGGTGGGGTAATAGTTCCACTTTTGAGATCCTGTTTCTATATACTCTAAAATCCAGTTCTCACGTTTAGTAGAAGCAAATCCATACTTCTCATAAGGTAGAGGATTAAGGTATTTTATATTTCTAACCATCTCAACTTTATAGTAAGAATCAGGTTGAGTGTTTATGGGGTAGCATAGGAAAAAGCAGCACTTTATGCTGTGTGCAATTGTTAAAAAGAAGTGGTAAACTAGTACCCTACATAGGGATAAAAAGTTAAAAAAATATGGATGAATTTTTCCAACCAACTTGAACAGTTTCGATAAATACTTCTTTTCATAGAATACAAGTATATCAGGAAAAAATATATCTTGAAGGTATTATCTGGTAAAGAAAAACAGTTAAATATTATGTTAGCTGTTAGAAGCTGTATATGGAGTAGTAAAGGAATGTTTGCATTATTCCGAAGTCCGGAGATGAAAATAGGACGACGAGGTATGCTTTATGTTAATCGATTGAAAGAAAGAGGACCCAAAGGAGGTACATTGTTAGTTGAACAACAAACTCTTGAAGAAAGGGTGAGTTCAGAGTTAGAAAAGTCAAAAAGTGCTGTAACAAGCTTAAGGAACAAGCTTGAATTACCAACGGACATACCGGATGAAGCTCTTCTTCAATGTTTAGTTCATAAGAGTTATATGCATGCTATACTGCCATACAATGAAAGATTATCTCGTATTGGAAGATCTTTATATGAGCTCTTAGCTGTAAATTCTAAAGGTGTCCCAATACGGTCTGCGGATGATTTTGGTACCTGGGCTATCTCACTTGGACTTTCTGAAATAACACTTCATACATTTCAGCAAGTAGATCCAGTTGAAAGGCAAAGAGCTATTAAAACTGCTTCTGCATTTACATTGTATTCTGTGTTTGGAACTATTAGTTTACAAAAGGGAATGAGCAGTGCTATTGAATATATTTCAAAGCTTGCTGCTAAAAGTTAGTATTTTACGATTATGACATGAAAGATGAAATCCTATATTATTACGCATTTACTGATAGAGATATTTCACGTAGTCTCGCCTCTATATAGTTTACTGGGTTTATCCTATAGTAATATCTTTACCAACTACTCAATAAGAGCACATCCATCTTTCCACGCATCTCGTGCCCACCCCCACCTCTAGCATCTATTTTGGAGGTAATGTAAATATTCTAATTTCTCTTTTTTCCACATCATTACTTATAAAGAAAATTACTAGTGTATAGTCTTTAATTGCACTTTTTAGCTCTCTCATTGCCATTCTATGCAAGGTGTAGTTCGAGTTTTCGGTTCACGTAAATTTAAGGTTTACAGGTTTGTTTACTTTCCTTCCTAATTTACTTCCAGCTCCCATACTTGTTTTTTTTGTTCAATAGCTATCAACTATGGATGACGCTTTTGAAAGCTCAGACTTAACTCATTATAAATGGACGCAATCATCTGATTTATATTCTGGTATATCTAGATCTACAATTCCAGGTAAGTAAACATACAACAAGCAGGATATTGAAAGAAAACAAACGATACTAACTACCGTTTCTTCCTTAAACCAGATCGCAATCAACGAATAGCTGCTTCAAAGAGTTTGGCTGCTCAACTAGATGGATTAAAGAGTAAAAATACTGATAAAAGACAAATGTTCTCTACGCCATATAAACAACCATTCAATGATATAACTAATATGTCACCAGTTGCGTCAGATAAAACTTGGGCTGATAATACTTCTGATATTTTAGAATTTATGAGTACTGAAGATGCTCAAAAAAGTCAGAAAACTGCCGAAGAGCAAGAAGATATAGAATCTCCGATACAAAATAATCAGCCAATTAATGAACAAAGAAAAAATGAATCTGAAAAAGATCAGTTTACCCCACAACAAAGTACAGTAAAGCACTGTACTAAACAAATTTCTGCCCGACAACAGCAACAACCTACTCCACCTCGTGACCTTTTGGATGACATTTCTGGCAACTGTGACTTTGAACCAATATCTCCTTGTCCTGTTCCTGATCTTGCTAACAGCTCTACGTTCAGTTCTGTTCACAATTCTATAGAAGTACTGACTGCTGAGAACTTGCGTCTTCGTGAAGAAATTGACTGCCTAAGAGGCTCTGCTACTCCTATAAGGCCTAAAGATCTTCCTTTGAATGCACCTTACTATTCCTCACGGCCGGATCAGAAACTTGCACGCCAGCAGGAAATCTACAGCAAATACCAAATGGACAAAATTGAAGACTTAAGTCTAGTCGAATCTCACAATTTAGTGAAAAATATCCTCATACAATTAGACACTCCTTTCTCAGGCTTGAAGTCTGCAGTTTCTACGCATCGAAGACAGAGAAGAGAGCTTCAGTTACTGAAGGACTTTACTGATCTGGTTCATTGTTCTTTATACAATGGTCAACACATACATGCGAATGCAGATTTACCGAAATGTCTTGAAAAAATAGCTAGGAAGTTTGAATTTTAACATAATTAATCTTTTCTTTATTATAGGATTTTTGTAATTTAACATACCGTATATCTCATATACAATCGTAACAAGACGTACCTTTCTCATAATTTCCGTATATAACCGTAACTCATTCCTTTTTCTTATTACTAACTCTGTTAATGATCTACATATTTTCTATTAGGAATGATCCACGCCATCGTATCGAAAGTACACAACCATATTCTTTGCTAAAGCTTTGCTTAATTATAAACTGTAACACCCTAACTAATATATATTAGATTACTATTATGCAATAAGGATGTAATTTATTCAATGTGATACTCTTTCTGACAAAAAGAGACTGCGAAAGAATGTTCGGTTCCATAATAAGGTTTAGTTTAGAAGTTTGACACTTCATTTACCATACAAAAATGGTTCTAACCGTTATAACACGGTTAGATATGGGATATAAACGATAGCTTAGACAGGACAAAACTCATACTTATATTTCCATGACGACGAACTAATAAAATCCTTTTACTTACCGTGCAAAAATTATACTCAATTTTTTCTCAACCATAGTACAATTTTTCCTACCACATAATCGTACGAGCAAACATGTATTTAATGTTCACTTTAGGGCCTGACGGCAAGCGAATTTACACGCTCAAGAAAACTACAGAATCTGGTGAACATACTGCCAGTGCACATCCCGCACGATTCTCTCCTGATGACAAGTTCTCAAGGCAAAGAGTTACTTTGAAGCGTAGATTTAATTTGCTTCCAACTCAACAAGCACCTCTTAAATGGTAAACAAAGGAAATACCCCTTCGATGATTTACGATTGTGTGTGTATTTGTTTAATTCACAAAACAAAAGCCTACACAGGCATATTTTATATTGTATAACATAGAAACTTTTTTTTGTACATTTCATTACTTCTTGCGAGGATTCGATCTATTTGCATCTCTTCCCTTCCCAACACGTACACCAGCTTTGTTTGCTTGACGACTGGCTGAACTAATAGCAAAAGGTGTACTGCCAACATCTACAGATGATCCTGCATCTCCAAACCATTCATCTAATGCCTTTCTATGAGTTTTCTCTTGCCAATTGTAATCTTTAACTGCCTTTATATATTCCTTTTGATCAGCTCTTAATATAGTATCATTTGTCACTCTGCCAGTTTTACGTGCTCTTTGAGATTGAGGGTTATCTAACGAGTATACATTACCTCTCGAGCTCCAGCTAAAGTTCTTTTTGAGATGAACTTTAAGTTCTCCATTTTCGGCAGAGGTTGAAACTGAAACTCTAGTCAATGTTGCACCTCCACATGCAGGACAGAATTTCTGATTCCTTGTACCATCTGGAGTGATCAGCTTGAAGCAAGCATGACAACGTAACATGTATGATCTAACTGTACTAATCATTTTTCCATTACCGGCATTCATAAGTCTTAATTTTAGATTCATGGCAACATTTTGAACTGCAAAATCACCAGTAGCTAAACAAACATGTACACTTCCATCTTCAAGGTCATCGGTCTGAGTAGTAATATCGTATTCGTCTGAATTAAGTTTACTAACATTATCAGGAGTGATCCAACCATTATTTGATCCACCTAAGAAATCATTTCTTCTAAAATTATTTTTTTTAAAAGCTTTAGAAGCCTTTGTTTCGATAGTTGTCCAGCCATCTTCAGGTTGATCATCATGTGTGTCTTTTTCTTCGTGGGTATCTTCAGGCTCTTCAGAGCCAGCATCGGGTTGCTCAGCTTCTTTAGCTTGGTCTATCTCCTCTTCTTCTTCCTCATCAATTTCTTCTCTTTTGCCATGTTCTATATGTTGTTCTTTTTTTAAAGGAGCTTTGATCTTGGGAATAACACCCCCATTCTTCTCTAATGTAATTTCATAACAAAGAGCGATCAAGCCCACATCTTCTCGAGACAATACAGATACATCACCAGTAAGCTTACTTGCTTCATCAACTATTCGAATACTATCAACATTTGGCTGTCTAACAGTCAATCGATCAGTCCAAAGCTGTAGCTTAAGTCTGGCATTCTCGTCTCTAATCTCGTTGAAAACGCTGGGCGTAGTGAAGAAATTTTGAGCTCTCTTCTCTAACGTAACAACTGGCTCATTAATGAGAGGCGTTGCATCAAGTATAAGTGAATCGCAAACCATACTATATCAATAATATAGCACTTCAATAGCCAAAAAATCTAAGACCACCTAGCCAGTGTAGATAGAAAATTTCTCAAGATCCCATACAAAAAAAATTTATAGGCAACTTAAAATTAATCCACATCAAATATATAATGTTTCCATATGAGCCGCATATACCAAGTTTGGAATAGTATTAAGAATGATTTTCTCCCCACTTTTCTTCTCTCGAACATGGTAACAGCTACCTATTTACAGATATTCTTCTACAAGGGCTTTCATTTAAGCATATAACCATATTTTTTTCAAATAGTTAGGTGTAATAGAATAGCTGAGAATAATCAGAAGAAACTGGATATAAATGTACAGGTTGCAATTAGCCAGCTGCGGGAAAAGGCTTACAAAAACTAACCCTAGCTTAGGGCAAGTGATAAATTTACCAACTCAATCGCCTCTATTATCCTATAGACACCTTAACACATAAGACCACCATCTTTTCCATCTTTTCCATTAATCCATATTATTCTTTATTTGCTTTAGCATATTTGTTGTATAAACCATTATTATACGCATTTGGTTTTAGAATTTAGCATGGACGACAAAATAGGAAGAATTGTTGACCTAACAGGCGCTTCAGCCGAGACAGCACGCAATGCACTGGAACAAACAGAAGGTCAATTGGACCTAGCTGTAAATTTAATACTTGATGGATCAAATAGACCAAACACATCTAGATCAATCTCTCCTCAAGTAGCAAGTACCTCTCATACAGTTACTAGTTCCTCTAGTTCTTCTAGGGCCCCTTCAAGAGGTATTCGTGCTGGCCCTCGTGTAGCCACATTATCAGACCTCAATAACGATGAGTCTCGATCAAGAGAAAATCTTTTTGCTGGCGGTGAGAAGTCAGGACTTGCTGTACAAAACCCTAATAATCGTGGTGGACATGGTCCTTGGTTTGGGCAATCCTTCGGTACTCCAAGTGGTCCTAGTGACTCTCAAGGTCCCAGTCTTGTTAACGCTATTCTTCAACAGGCTGAAGCTACAGCTCAACAGGGCCCTGATTCATATTCAGACGATGAAGAACCTAGTATGGTAGGACATAGATTTGGTCCTAGTGGGAGCTCAAATAGAAGTACCGCATTTAGCAGTTCAGGCTTTACATTAGGTAGCAATGAAGAAGGATCAAGTAGACAAATTTCTAATACCAATTCAGAAGATGAAGGAGAACATTTACAAAGAGTTACTCGTAAATTGACCTTTTGGCAAGATGGGTTTACAATTGATGATGGGCCATTGATGAGATACGATGATCCTGCGAATCGTCAAGCTCTCGAGGCTATAAACAGTGGCCGAGCTCCTTTAGATTTGCTCAATGTTTTACCTGGTCAACCTGTGAATGTAAATGTTGATAGACGACTAACTGAAAATTACAGTCCCCCTAAACATAGAGGTCCTAAGAAGTACGGATTTACAGGCGGCGGCCATCGTCTTGGCTCAGTCGTACCCGGCTCTTCCCCTGAACCTGAAGTTTTATCTGCTCAAGAATCTAGAAGTGCAACACCAGCAGCAGCTTCTCCTTTTCAAACTCCTGTTAGTCAAGGAGATTCGACTGTTCATGTTCGGCTTACTGATGGTACGAGACTTTCACTTCAATTCAATGCTACCGATTCCCTTCAAAGTATTTATACCGTATTAGATGGTCTTTCTGATGGTAATGGAAGAGCTTATGTTTTACAAACTACATTTCCCAGACGAGATCTTGACGACCGGTCAATGAGTATCAAAGAGGCCGGAATAATCAACTCAGTTATTAACCAGCGATGGCTGTAACTTTTGTATAAAAATGGATTTAAACCAAGCTAGACAAATGAAACTGCAGAGCAAACGAAAAATAAAGTCTTAGGTTTGATGCTCTGTGAAGAGAGAGAGCTATGATGGAATTTATATGTGTTTTTTTTTCGGAAAAGATTTATAAAGTATCATCTATTGCGATTGTACTGTCACTTTTGTATTCTTTCACGATCATATAGTACCAGATAAAAAAATTAAATATGCCAATGTAATCTACAAGTTTATAAGCGTCAATAGAGGAATGATTTTAGGTAAAGTTCATGATGCGTAAGAACTCACCGAAACAAGGACTGCGCTCGCGAAGTCCTCCATAGAGCAGTAGGTACACTATTCCTTTCCTCTTTGTAAAGTTTCCAAGCTTCTCTAATATGTCGAGGTTGTAAAGGGCCAAGTTCTACAATATCCAAATCTATAAAGTCCAAATCATTTAGCCTTATGGGAACACTTGATTCTTGATTTGAAGTTTTGACAATTTTATCATTAGCTTTACTAATTATCCGCAATGCAGTTTCACGTTTTTGTACTTGTTTAGCTCGTTCAACAAGCTCACCTAAAAATACTTTCGAAAATCCAGCAACAGCAATAGCAATGTTAGGCGAAACACTCTGACCAAGCACAGCATTTACCAATTTCTTAACACCGGCTTTATTTACATTAGCTCTTCGAAAGTATTCATACCGTGACATTTGATTGTCATCCATTGCTTCAAGTAGAAGACCTAATTGTTCCTGCCTCCTATCTGCATCATCAAGTACAGCCTGAACAGCAGGACCAGCCTCATCATCATCATCGTCTTCTTCTTCATATTCTTCCGTTGCACTTGTACCAGCACCTGTTGTTGTTGGTAGTGGTGGTTGAAATGCCGTATTATCAGATTCATCATGCTTTAGAGATAGTGAAGGCGATTGTCTAGCACCTGACTGAACTGATCTTTTACGTTTTGAAACAGACTCTTTACTACGCTTCATGCCTTTAATGCAACTTCTCTCCAAAAGTTATTTATTTTAACTATAACGATTATCTCGAAAAATGTCCGAAGTTACAAAATCGTTTGTGCGGTTAGCTTTACAGAGAAAATACTATTCAGGGTAAACTAAATAGAAACAACTTCAATTTAAAACCTTTGTACTATCGTTAGATTTCCAATCCAGACCTCTAGTTCG